>PVJS01056754.1:0-12251 GCA_004027185.1 Glis glis | reverse complement strand
TTTGTAGTTTAATGCTATCCCACTCGTTAATTCTTGTTTTAATTTCCTGTGCTTTGGAGATCTTGTTGAGGAAGTTTCTACCTGTGTCTATATGATGGAGTGTTGGACCTATGGCTTCTTATAGCAATTTCACAGTTTCTGGTCCAACTTCCAAGTCTTTGATCCATCTCGAGTTGACTCTTGTGCAGGGTGAGAGGTAAGGATTCAGCTCCATTTTTTTACGCAACCTAGGTAGTAGTGGGGACACAAAAGAGTCTACAATGACAACAGAGAACCCTCAGAGGTGCAAGGGAAGGAGTACAAGAGAAGGGGAAGGGCAAGAAAGAAGTGAATCTATGGAATTACTATCATAAACAATATGTACATATGAGATTATACCAACATCATTCTCAGTGCTACATGTGGTGGGGGAGGCGGGGGGAGGGACACCAAGAGCTGTGTGCATGTATGTTAACACCAAACTGATACTTATTGTGATGTGAGACTACAATGCACCAATAAAAACATATTTTAGAAATAGTAAATGTAATGTAAACTAAAGCCAGTTTACTTCAATAGGAGATTGATAATTGAATTTTTTTCATAAGCTATTTTCTTTTTTCAGCTGGTTGTTGCTTTCATTGTTGTTTTACTGCAAAGTTTCTCCTTTAATGACATATTTGCCTTATGTAAATAGCTATTATAAAACTAAAGAATTTCCATCTATTGAAAATTAGTGTATCACATGTCTATATTCCTCCCTCGCTTATAGGAAATTTTTCTGAGAAACCACAGAGCATTTTTTTAACTAAAGCTGATAACAGTGATGGATCGCCACTGTGACAAGAAAAAAATAAATTTAATGTTTTCTAAACCAAATGTCCTACATGTATCACATCATTTATATTTATAAGATACCTATTACAATTATCTCTAGATTTGCAGTGCAAGGTTTAGCAGACCCTTTAACCTGCCAAAACTTCATAGCTAACAATGGATGGAACAAGAACTCCATCCTAGGCAGTGGAACCCAGTTGGAGAAACATTTAAAAGCAGAGGATTCTGTACTTGTTTGCTTGGTAATATTCCTGTTATTTTACTACTTTTTCAAAATGTCAATGTCTTCTGTGAGCATGAATATCTATTCCAAGAAGGTAATATATTTTAAATATGTAACCTAAAATACCCAGTGTTATATTGAAATATTTGGTACTGTATATTTTATTTACAAAAATATTTCAAAATATATGTGTAATTTGTTCCTTTTAAGCCTATTTTTTTAGGTACCATGATTATCGTAAAGCACTAATTTTTGGATGATATCTTAAAAAATATTATTTCATATGCCATGTAATAAATAACAGAGGGTATATGAAATTACTATGATGTTATGAAATATGAAGACTAAACACTACTAAAAGCAAAATTTAAGATTACAAATACAATATTTTGTTATTTATGAGCTATTAATTGAAACTCTTTCATAAATTTGAGTTCATGTTTTACTCACTTCCAAAAATGTCATGAGTTTTACAACTTAATAAATACTGAAAAATAAATTCCAATGCAATTATCATTATAAATTGTACTTCAAGAAATCATAAAATATCATGAAAGGAGCCCTTGTGATCCCATACATCAAAGATATTTTCCATATTAGCATGTTGATGTATTAACTTTAAATGAACACTCATCAAATGAATTTAAAAGAGCTATCTAATCCACATGAGTTCAATATACTAGAGATAGTTTTAAGGAAAATTACCTTGAATTCAATATAACTTTAATCATTTTAAAAACCATTAAACTGGCCAAGCACAGTGGGGCATGCATGTAATCCCAATACTTGGGAGGCTAAGAGAGGAGGATTTCAGGTTCAAGGCCAGCTTCAGCAATTTAGTGAGACCCTCAGCAACTTAGTAAGACTCTGTTTCAAAATAAAAAAAAAATTAAAGGGCTGGGAGTGTAACTTGGAGGTAGAACACCCCTACATTCAATTCCTAGTACCAAAAACTTTCCAAAATATTTCTATGCATCCATCATCAAAATAATTGGCTTTCTTCCACGAATGACATCTTTAACACCTAAGATGTTCAATAGAGATTAGCATACAGCATGAAATTACCAACTGAAATTCAAAACAGATCAAATTCAAAAGTAATCACCGAATCATTTCAATTATTTATTTTGTGAATGCCTTTAATTGAAATATTTACATATGTTAGTGATTCCCCAAAATTATTAGTTGTATGTGACTCAATTTTTACTCTCCTTGAAGCAACATTTTGTTAAATAGCACCAAAATAATTGGTATCCAGATCAATACTAAAAAAAAATTTAATATACCTTTTTTCCCCACATCCCTGACCCACTCTGTCTGGAAATAAACTTAAGGAGGGATTGTCACAGAAAGAAATATGGGAGGCAGTCAGTTTCACATAAGAACTCCTATTATGACTAGTGAAATGGATATAAATCCTTGTCCTATTCTATTTCAAGTGGATATGAGAAGATTTGAATGAGAAGAAAGTAAATGAAAAGTTTTGGGGAAAAATATGTAGTTTATAAATAGTAGGAAAAGGGCCGGGCGTGGTGGCGCATGCTTGTAATCCCAGTACTTTGGGAGGCGGAGACCGGAGGATCCACGTTCGCGGCCAGCCTCAGCTCTCTCTCTCTCTCCCCCTGTTTCTCTCTCTCTCTCTCTCTCTCTCTCTCTCTCTCTCTCTCTCTCTCTACTTAGTGAGGCCCTCTGCAACTTCGTGAGACCCAGTTTCAAAATAAAGTATAAAAAATAGGGCCGGGGGTGTAGCGCGGAGGTAAAACACCCCTGGGTTCAATCCCCGGTACCGCAAAAAAAAAAAAAACAAATAGTAGAAAAAGGAATGATTAAAACAAAAGAGCACATCTGTGCAGATGCTGGAAGAAATGCACTAAACGGGGAAAGAGCCGTGGTCCATATGGTAGGCTGCATTGATACCATAAATCTGAGTGTCCCTCAAATGCAGTCTGTGTGCTCTGAGACGCCAAAGAGTGCATTAAGACATCTTGGCTCTAATTGGGGCCTCCATAAATGTCAGCACATTTATCATGTTGTTTAGGCACCACACTGCTTAAAAATGCAGCCAAGGATTTATCTCTTTTGGTTTGTGTTTGGGATCAAAAGCTTCCCCAAAAATGTTTCCCCCAGTTTCAAGTTACCCTCTATTTTACTGAGTCTTAATCAGCATGTGGGACTCTAGTCCCTCTCAGGAAAAATAATTTAAACTAGTTAGTGATTTATGAAATGTAAAGTTTCTAAGTTTATTGATGATTCTGTCCTTACAGGCTAATTTGGGTAAAAGGACAATGTATAGGATGAAATTTGGCTCTGAGAAAGTATGAAAAATGAGCTACCTCTTCAAGAGTATTCAATAGTAAAAATAAATAAGTGAAGGGATGGTTATAAAAGCCAAATGAAAAATAGTACATATACATGTGCCAATATTTTATGAAAGCCACTAACAAAATGCGTATGAACAGAAGACTTTCTACGTTACTCATTCCAAAGACAGTGTATTATTGTTGTAGCTATAGATAATTATTCATGTTGGTAAAACCTAAATTTTCTGTTGGGTATTTAAGCCATGGCTGAGCTCATTAAAATTAAAAACAACCAACACTATTTAATGGATTCAATGTGATGTTTTATCTATGTGCAGGTTCCAGACTGGTCTTGAAGGCCAACGATGGGTAAGTGCATGGATCCATCTAAATTGAAAAGTTAAGGATAATTGACACAAGGAAAACCTCTCATTCATTATCCATGATTAGTTTTCATTCTTGTAGGAATAATTTAATGTAGACATTAAACTGACTATCAATTACCCTGAAAGTTTTTGAGTAAATTTTCAAACCAATTAAAATCTTTTTCAGGGCTTAGTCTTCATTTAGGAAAGCAGATAACACTGGTTTTTAAGAGCAAAATAATTGAGAAAATTGGACTTTATTTGGGAGGAGAGACCATATGTGCGCAAAAATCAGACCAAAGTAATCCAATAAAGGTAATAATTAGCCAATGACTAATGTGGTATGGTCTTTAAGACCTCTAGAAGAAGAATGAAAGAACCATGTCAGGTATGGAAGCATTGCTAAGTCACCCATTTTTATGCAGATGGGAAGCTAAATTTTAGAGTGACTTGTGCAAGTCAAACTCAGAAATGAATGAAGAGAAGAGAGGGCAATGTGTTTATTTTGAATGAATATGTGTGAACACCATCACATTTTCAGTTTACGGGGAGCATGCATGCATATTAGTTCTAAATTATTTTTCTTTGTTTCCTAAAGAAAACCACAGGCTGCTCTTACAGTGTTTTGCAAAGAGTAACCACTCAATAAATGTTTGTTAAATTAACTGAACTTTTACCTGCAGGCAATATTCATTCATGGGGGTATATTGCATATAAAATTCCACTCTAGCAAACTAAACATTCTGAATTAAGTAGGTCTCTTCCTGGAAAACTTCAATTTGTCTCAATTAGTCTTCCAGAGTAGTAGTTTCTTATTTGTCCTTCTCATGTGTAGTATTTTGTTCCTCTTGCAAAGAGATGATCTTTTTAATATTATTGAGAACAAATTTCTTCTGTTAGTAAACGTAGCTAAATTTGGATATCAGATAAGCAATAAATGTTTTCGTTTTAGCATAAGCACATCTCATGCAGTACTGAGAATACTATGCAATAATTAGGACTCACTTTTACTAAAAAAAATTATTTGTCATCAGTATGAAATTTAAATTTAAATAGGTATCCTGCATTTTTATATGCCAAATCTGGTAACCCTATTTAGGTCGGTATTCAGGCAGTACCCATAAACTTCATTGAGACGGACTGGACTATGAAACATTTATAGGCTTTGCATTCCAACGAGGCAAGTCTAGTAGGTAGAGTATCATGGCTGGTTCCACTTGTCTCACTCACTATAACCATGTTTTAAATGCTTCATTTTAGCAATATTAATGTAAACCCAGTGCGATTTTTTTAGAACAAAACAACAGTATTCCATAATGTCGTCTGTATTTTACTGTCAAAGTATCTCAGTGTATATTAGAAATAGCAAATGTATGGCACATTTCTTAGGGAGAAAAAATCATATTTTTTAATCTTAAGATCAGATAGTGAAGAGAGGAAAAAACTGTGGAAACACCATGTGTGAGAAACAAGGGAGACGGGGGTGGAGCTCAATTAAATGAATTGGTCCTAGGATGAATTTGATTCTCAGTACATAATAATATTTATCAAAACTGCAGATGATTCTTGAGTATAGATAACTGAGACACTACTCACTGATGAGCAGTTTTTCTGGCCCACTGCACATAATATTTTTAAAAGAAAATGTACAGCCAGAAAATGATTATTCACATACTATCAGCAGAATTTTATCCAAATCAACAGTGGTCATTCTCACAAAGTCATTTTTTCACATCCCAATCTGCAAGCATTTCTAATCTATCTCTGAAGTTATTATGCAATCTAAGTCTCTTGTGTTATGGAAGTGTGGGGGGGAGGGCAGAATTTTTCTAGTTTGAATTTTATTTTGAAACTTCCCTGGCACATACTGTTCTAAATCCATTGATTCTATCATAGTGCAAATGCTAGAAATAACATTCTTTACCTATTATACATATTTTTTCCTATATGGTAAATCATTGTTATGATTTTTACTTTTTCCCAAATGGACTAGGCTTTCTATTTTCCCAAAAGAGAAGATGCCAGGGGGAGAAAAAGGCGGAGAGTAAGGCGGGGGAGAAGGCTGCAAGTTGTCCCCTTTACCGCCTATGCTTGCTCCATCCTTGTTATGGACATGGTGCAGAATAACTGCTTTCTGAAATGTTTTCATTTAGTAATAGTCTTGTGCTCCGGACACCCTGACATATTCCAGGGCGTAATTCGAGTCTCTGGTGCCTCCTCCCTTTAGCACGCTATGCAGATGTGCCGCTGGTGGTATTGCATGACTAATTTTCAAGTCTACATTTGGTCTTCAACTGTGTAAAAGAGGGGCATAGTTTTTCACTGGCTTCAATTTTAAAAAACAATATGCTTAAAATGTCATCTATGGATTTAGGTATATTATGCCCAGAGCATGTAATCACTTAGCGGTGTAAACCAAAATGCTTATTAACGTGTTTTAAAAGTCCAGAAAAGTCAAATAAACTCAAAACCATACTTTCATTGAGACCCCCTTCCTTAATGGATACCATCCTCTTTGCTCCTAGGAGTAAAATTAACGATATATGCAACATAATAAATCTTATGGTACATAATATTAACATGGAGTATATGTCTATTTGTTCTATTAGTCAACAAATATGTTCAAGGCCCATTGGTAGATGCTCAAATTTATTAATGAACAAGACAGGAGTTTCTGTTTACATTGAGCTTAAGTTCTGGCCATCCTGCATATCTGATCGACCCCAGGAGCAAAGCTCATTGACTTACCAGGTTCTCCATCCAGGAAGCTGAGTCTTTTCATCTCTATCACCAAAATGGAACCTACAGCAAAGGAAAGTTTCTAGGTACATGTTTACATTTTTTTAATATAAAAAATCATAATGTAAATACAAACCTCTCCCTAGTTTTACCTTCTTTCCATATTTGTAGTCTTGTTCTGTGACTTAAATACAGGGATTTATGAAACTGGCAAGTGATCTATTCTCCTGGTCATATATATATATATATGACTATATATATATATATATATATATATATATATAATATATATATATGTATGTATATATTATATATATATTATATATATTATATATATTATATATATTATATATATTATCTATCTATATATATAATATATATTATATATGTATATATATTATATATATATTATCTATCTATATATATATTATATATATTATATATAGAAAACTATATATATAATATTTATATATATATATATATATTATCTATAGAAAACTAAGCCTGGTGTGGTGGCACACACCTGTAATCCCAGTACTTGGGATTACGAGTTTGAGGCCAACCTCAGCAACTTAGTGAGGCCCTATTTCAAAATTAAAAATTTTAATAATGGGAGCTAGGGTATTTCTTGGAAGTAGAATGCCCTTGAGTTCAATCCCCAGTACCAAAAAAGAAAAAAAAGTAAGTTAATGACAAAAATGCCTTCCACCAAACATTTTGAAACACCTATGGTTCATATTCATGATGACCCACCTCACCCCTGAACTAACTGATATATGTATAAGTGAACAAATATTTTCATTCTGTGAGAATACTAGATAACAAATTATGTATGTGCCTAAGACAAATAGGGGCAAGGTTTCAGGGCTGATTAACACTTACCACATTTAACTATGTGTGTGTGTGTGTGTGTGTGTGTGTGTGTGTGTGTTGCTAGGAACTGAATCTAGGGCCTCGCACACTCTAGGAAAGTGCTCTACCATTGAACTATACCCTCAGCCCCAACCCATTTAACTCTTAAAGTCTTTCTTTATTGTTAAGGTATGAGATAACTTTGACATAATTAAGTAACAGCAGAATTAGCTCAGTAGTATTCAGCCTTTCTGAAAAGATAACCCAGGGAAAATAAGTAAAACATATATCATCATTTATGAGAAAGGAAAACACAACGTTAGACCCAGGATAAATAATATGAAATGACAACAGAAATGATAAAATGAATTTGAAACTGAGTGTAGAAACTATTTTTACTGAAAAGCGAATGAATATTTCTATGAGCCTAAACATGTTTTTGGACCAAGAAGAAAAATTCATCTAAATGAAAACCATTGTAATGGCTGGTTCCATATAACAAGGATAATATGTCCTGGCAGGTGGCCTATAGTAACAGTGGCTGCCTGATCCAGTTACTGTGAACTTTATTAAATGAAAAGGTCTGCCTAACAAATGTTTCCACCAGTCTTTCTATGGAGGAAAATATGGCCCTAAAGCAAAGACACCATTGTTATAGCATTATCATTTTTGGATTATTGTATTTGAATATGATATAAGCTACTCTTAACATTTAACAGGCCTTTTGCAAAATATTGGATTGAGGTTTGGGGAGTTGAGGTTTGAAGACAGTGAAGGTCCAGGGAGCTCATAACAGTAGAGACAGCTTTCTTCAGGGACTAAAAGGCTAATGTTTACAACAAAGAAGATATATGTTAGTAAAACGAGAATAGTGAAAATAGAATATAGAACTGAAACTGGGCATTTTAGCAAACCGAAGCAAATTTTATAAAGTGAGCCTATACAAAATGCCTAACAGTTGGTCTTCATGACATTATATTTGTATATAAGGAATTCATTTTGATGTATTCATTAAACTGGGATGCTACCCATATTTGCAGATTTCATTAGCAAGGCAAATAAATAGCAAATATAAAAGGAAGCATGCACTTTCAATAACACAGGATAAGAACCAAGAAAGTGTTAGTCACACATAGGAGGAAGGAAGTGGATCCAAACTTCAGAGCCTCTGGAAATGCATAGGAATTCGTTTTTCAGGTTGGTAGCTTCATTGTTCACTTACTAGACAGACTTGAGAGCTTAATAATCAACTGCAGAATCTATTTATAGAAGTTTGTAAAACATGAGAGCCCTGGGCTGTTTATCGTAGTCCCCTTGGAGTTGACAAGGTCATGCAGAATTCCCGTGTGAAGACTGAACACAACCTCAAGGTCCAAATTCCCCAGGTTGCAGTGAAGGTACAGTGGCATGAGAAAGTGATAAAAGAGCAGACTTGCCATTTTATCTTCCCCAGATCCTCCAAAACATCCCTTTGAAGACAGTTTTTACCTACGTGCAATCCCACCCCCTTCCATTAAGGATTGTTCAATTATCTCAACGGCTTTTCTCAGGGTTAAGTGAATTTACCTCGGCCTTCTAAAACGAGACCAGACGCACAAGTTGCTAATGCTCCCTCACTAACCCATGACCAGGTCACATACAAACTCACTTACAACATTTACTGGGATTCTTGCCCCATGCGTTGTTCTTCCACGTCGCTCTGAGCCATGGACTGCACGACTCACGTGTTTCTGCTCTGTAATAATGAACATCTGTGACAGGGTCGTGGCCAAAGTAAATAAAATTAAGCAGATGATTCTGTGAGGTTATGCTAAACAATTTTTTAAACAGGTTCAGATTTCTTTCTAAGGGAGTACGAAATATCTCCATGTGCGGGTTCTTGTTTATTATTGTGGATCTGAGAGAAAAAGAAAAGCGAAGCTAAGCAAGATGGAAAGATCACAACTATAGTTTCCAAAAGTTACTGAACACAGCCTTATAAATCAATTTTTTAAAAAAAAATGAAGAAATGTTTTCGATACAAACCAGGGGGCCTGTCTTCTCATTAAAACAGTTTCAATATATTGTCTGACATGTTTTTAGTGCTGTCTCTAAGATGAAAGGACGTCTGTTTTAGTGTAGAACCTACTGGAAGTACTTTGGTCATCACTGTTATCAGTTTTGCTCCTGGCTATAGTGAAATCCTGCTATTCCCTTGAGGTGCATCTTTTCTGGCTTTTCTCACACAAAACAAACAGTCCAAACACACTGAGAAAGGACAACAGAAGGCTGCCGCTTTCTTTCCCTTGCACCACAGAGTTAAAACAATCAGGACAGAAATGTTAACTAAACCGGAATGCTTAAAAAGTTATTTTCTATGATAATAATAGTCACACCAGGTTTCTTTCAAAGTCTTATCTATCTTTTCTTTATTTTTTCACCTTCAAATTGTTATGTCCTTTAGTTTGGGATGTGTGTGTCATTACTGGCATGTACTTAAAATTCTTTATTCTAGTATCTAATCTGCAAATCTTTGCCTTTAACCATATCATTTCTTCCATTTAACTTTAATGTAATTACTGACCTCTTAGGCTTGAGTCTTTTAACCTAACTGCTGTTTTCTCTGTTCCTTTCCTGTTTTATTTTTCTCTCCTTCTCTTTCCTTTGGGTTATTTTCCTTATTTACATTTTTATCTCTTTTACCTGATCTCTTTCCTTCTCCTGATTGATGTATTATTATCATTATTATTGTTAATTTTTATTTAATCTTCTTTAGCTACAAGACAGTATTTACTATTGTATGAATGCATATTCATTTAAGTCAGTAGTTCTCAAATTTAATTCAGTGGTTCTCAGTATTGCTCTATAGGGGACATTTGGTCATATCCAGTGACGTTATTAGTTGTCAAAACTGGGGCCTCAGAGGTGAGAGGTGATACTAACATCTCTTGGACAGAGGATGAGGATACTGCTAAACATCTTACAATAAACAGGACCAGCTCCCTAGTACAAAAACAAAGCCCAGCTCAAAATGTCAATAAGTCTTATCTTCAGAAACCCTGATATAGATTTACCCACATATACCACTTTTTTACATTTATTTTTATCTTTTCCCTTTTTCTTTATTTTCTTAATGTTGTATTTATTTTGTTTATTTGCTCTCATACCTTCCATCTGAGCTCACTTTCTGAGTTCAAGTGAGGGTCTACTCTTAACAAATGCTTTCAATTTTTGTTCTTTTCTCCTCTCTTCTCTCCATGTTGTCCTTATTCTTGAAATTTGTTTGAAAGTATGGACTTTTATTCAAGGCTGGTCCTGAACCTGCAATCCTCCTGTCTCAGCTTTCCAAGTACTGGAATTACAGGCATGTGCCACCACACCCAGCTGAAAGTATGGACTTTTAGAATGGAAGTTTCCTTTGGGTTATACCATGGATGTTGTTGTCCGTAAACAAGGGACAGACTAGTGGTAACTCATTTCAGAGAAACCTGCCCTTTCATCTCTGGTTGTGCCAGAGATTTTCCTTCCAGTATTCAGTGTCCTGCTTTGCACTGTACCATTCATCCTACTTGGAGTTCATTGGTCTTTTAAATATGTGGATGAGTATATGTCATCATTTCTGGAAAATTCTCAACTATTCCCTCTTCAAATTCTGACCCTGCTCCATTCTCTCCCTACCCTTCTTAGACATCAATTATATTGTGGGAACTTTCTAACAATTTTCTTCCTATCTCTTAACCAACTCTTGGATATTTTCCACTGTGGGGCTCCATGTGCACCAATTTTTAATAATTTCTTCTGACATGAATACCAGATTATTAATTGTCTTATTTGTACTATTCTGATGCTCAATTCAATCACTGAAATTTTACCATTGGTTGCTTAATTTTTCATATCCAGAAATTCAATTTGATTTTTTTCTAAGTCTGCCATGCTACATTTTAGATTTCCTGTTTCTTTCAGATTTTATTTTTATTTATTTATTTATTTGTGTGTGTGTGTGGCACTGGGGATTGAATTCAGGGTCATTCTATCTCCAAGCTACACCCCCAGCCTTATTTTATTTTTTATTTGGAAACAAAGTCTTGCTAGGTTGATGAGAGTCTCACTACTTGCTGAGATTGTCCTTGAACTTGTGATCTTCTGTCTCAGCCTCCCAAGTACTGGGATAGAAGTGTGTGCCACCACACCCAACTTCTTTCAGATTTTAAAACTAGTCTTTTGTTCCTATAAGAGAGAAAGAAGAGATATTAGGAATGTTTTTATTATCTGTATTTGAAACATGTGTAGATCTGTTGGTTTTGTTTTGGTTTTTTATGTTTCTTTTTTTTTTTTTTGTCTGCTGTTTCTTGCTCATGGTATTCCATTTAATGTGCACACAATTATTTTAGAAGGATCCGCTCTCTGAAAAAAGAACATTTGTGGGACTCTTTCAGAACTAGGTAAAGTCCTCAAGAGGATTTGGCTTTGTTTCTGGGGACACTACACTAAGTCAGAATCTTTCAACTAAAATGTATAGTTTGAGAAGAATGGCCAGGCTCATCCCAGGCTGGATGCATACCCACAGGGTCTGTTTTCCATCCTTGGTTATCGCCTGTGCTCACACACCCCCAATGGATTTTCTACGCTTTGAACTCATGTGGAAGTTTGGTCTTTCATGTAACAGTGTTAAAAGTTGTGGGACATTTAGGAGATGTTTGCATGGTGAGGTGACTGCCAGAGACAGGTGAACACTTGCCTTGGAAAGGTCTAAGGGTCATGGAAAGCCATGATCAGACTTCTGAACTTGCTGAAAGCAGCCCATTCCTCTGAGGTAGACGTTCCTGTGTTTCTTGTCAGTGCCAGCGCCCAAATATCCTACTTGTTAAACATTGTCTCGTGGATCTTCTGCACATCCTCAGTGGTTTGAAACCGTTATCTCAGAGACTTTCTGCAGTTGTTCTGCAGTTTACCCGTTAAGACATTAGCTCTAGGTCT
>PVJS01056753.1:0-12249 GCA_004027185.1 Glis glis | reverse complement strand
CTCACTAAGTAGAGAGAGAGAGACAGGGAGAGAGAGAGAGAGAGAGAGAGAGAGAGAGAGAGCGCTGAGGCTGGCCACAAACCCGGATCCTCCGGTCTCCGCCTCCCAAAGTACTGGGATTACAAGTGTGTGCCACCATGCCCGGCATACTTGGCTCATTTTTAAGAACTTGGAGGTTGCTTTTCAATAGTCCTTGAAAACATACATAGATATCCTCTGCCCCTTCCTCTTTCTGATCCCTGTTATATAGAGGCAAAAACAGAAGCTCAGAGAGGGTGAGGACTCTCCACAGGGGCACACAGCTAGTGAAGTTGCTGGTCTAAGGCTTTAACTGGAGCTGTCTTGAACTCTCACCTCCCTATCTTTTCCTACCTTCCTCCTTCTGGGAAGCCATGTACACACAATACCCCTTAGGCCCAGATTTCAAGATATCCAGCAGGGAGTGGGAAGGCAGGAGTGAACCTGGGCCCAGCACTATCAGCTGATCTGCTCTGGGGCCAAGGGACCCCAGGTCCCTGCTGGCCTCTCAGCCCCACTGGGGCTTGGGTGTGTTGAGACAAAGACCAGCACCTGCCATGAGGTCATCTTTCCTAATAGAGACTTTCATTTTGGGACAAAGGTCTCCTTTTGCTATCTTGCTTTGAAATAACCAAGAACGACTTTGTACTGTAAGGAGTTGCTAGAAAAATATTTGACTCAAAATGCCCCCCGTTGGGACTGATGTGATACCTAAAGCCCCATTGTTTGTGAGAGTCTTCTACATTAAGATGTGGGCATTCCCCCACCGTCCCAGTCAGAGGCAAGGCTATGACCTGGACAGCTGGCACAGTTACCTTCGGTACCTTGCCGCCCATTAACCCAGAGCGTTTGATTAGATGCCTGTCCTCTATGGGCCCAATGAGACAGGACACAAGAAAAATGCTTCTGATGGTGGAAAGAGGTGGGGGTGTCCAGGAGAGGCAGAAGCTGGCTGGGGAAGAGCATTCCCAGCCTACAGAGGGAGCCCCTGAGTCAGGGACTCCCCAAGGAGCAGGCTGAAGTCAAGACTGGGGTGGGCCACCTGATCGGGTAGGGCCTTCTGAACACATTAGGACTTGTTCATCCTAAAAGCTATGGCAAGCCATTAGGGAGGCAGGGAGGAAGGTAGGTCCACAAGACAACAAGAGAGTGACGTCTAGAAGCATGGTCCAGGTTGTGTGTGGAGCGTAAGAAGGTGCTATGGTCTGGATGTCTATTTTCTCCCAAACTACGTATGCTGAAGCCCTAACTCCCAATGGCCCAGGGGAGAGACGGGGCCTTCGGGGGTGATTAGGTCTAGGTGCAGTCCTGAGGGCAGGGCCCTTGTGAGGGGATTAGTCCCTTTTAGGAAGAGAGCAGACTTCTCTCCCTCCCTCCCTCCCTGCCAATCTGTCACCTTTGGACTTCCGGGCTTCCGGGAACTGTGAGAAATAAATGTCTAATGTTTAAGCCTTCCGTTTACGGTATTTTCCATGGCTGACTTATCCGGGACAGATGAGGGAGGCTTGGAGCAGCCCGTGTGGAGGGGCAGACAGCCTGTGAGGTTCTGTAGGGTAAGCCCACCTGATGATAGTTGGTGGAGACGGAAGGGAAGGGACACTGGGACTGCCCCCGGGTCCTGGGTTCATTCACAGGGGAGAAGCCATGTTCTGGGAAGGTCAGCGGTGGAGACAAGCAGGCAGGACATGGTTCTGTTGTGGAGGGTCCATGTCTGGAGCCTTGAGTGCTGGTCAAGGAGGGGCCCAAGGAGAGGCAGGAAGCGGGAGGGAGGGGAGTCGATGAGGCTGGGGTGTCGCTCCAGAGGAAGGGAGCAGTCGATTTCAATGACAAGGCCTTGCCTTGGTAGCCTCTAGGCTAACACATTTACCCCACCTGCCCTTCCCCTGCCTGCACAGCTGCTCCAGGCAAGACGTCACTCCAGCTGTGCATGTCTGTGATGCGGGCGCCTCAGTCGCAAGCAGGTATGTGTTGTGTCTGTCCTTCAGGGCCCTCCTCAGCTCCCCCCAGTTATTTTCTCAGAATTCCCTGAGCCTCTGTCGTCCCCCTCTTCTGTCTTGTATAAGAGCTGAATGTGATCTTCCCTGGTTCCCCAGGAGGTGAACTACTCACAAATAGGGGTCTTGCTGCCTTCTTCTCTGGATCTTTGGCTTTGAGAAAAGGTCTGGCACCCACTAGGCAACTGGAAGTTTGCTGAATGACTACATGATCACATGCTGTCAGCCTAATTAAAAGCCAGCACCCCAAGACTGGCAGGTTGGGTTAAGTAACCCAAAACATGCCCTGTCAAGGAGAACTGCCCAGCATGGAATGTGTTCTGCCTTAAAAGGTGTTGAAAAGCCCGTCTCTAGAGGTGCCCAAGAAGAGAATGACTGGACATTGGGGTGAGAAATGGAGGGGAAGATCCCTGTCATGAGGGGAAGGTCAGACTCCACAGCCCCTAAGGACAGTTCCTGCTTGGGGCCCTTCCAGCCTGAGGACAAGAACATCAGTCATCAAATGCTCATGACTTCACAGTCATAATTCCAGAGTTTGGTTTAGCCTAATCTGAAAATATTTGCAAACCTATTATGAATAACAGTATTTGCAGCTCAGGAGTGGGAAGCTGTGATCCACTCACACAATGATGTATGCATCACTATTTGACCAAATTGACACAGCAAGCTTACAAGCCTAATTGTAGGACTCTCACTCATGTTTGCCTCCCCCCAGGGCCACTTTGAGAACTTAGCTAAACAAACACGCAGGTTACGCAAAGAGTTCACAGGGCAGGGGCTCTGTGTGCTGGGTGATAGGGAAGCTTTCTAGCCCCCATCCCAACTCCTTGTCATGAACTGACTGTGTAAATGCACCCCAGATTCATATATTAGAATCCTAGTCCTCAATGCAGTGCTACTTGGAGGTGGATGCTATTTGGAGATGATAGGCGAGGAGGGGAGAGCCCTCAGGAATGTGACTGGTGTTCTTTGCTTCCTTCCTGCCACATGAGGGTACAAGAAGTTGGGAGTCTGTGACCTAGGAGAGGGCTCTCACCAGAAGCAACCATGCTGGCACCCTGATCTTGGATTGCCAGCCTCCAGAACTGTGAGAAATAAACTTCTGTTGTTTCGAAGGGGCACTCAGTCTATGGTATTTTGTCATAGCAGCCTGAAAGAAGTCAGGTATTCCCTTTACCCCATCCCACATGCCTGTTCTTCGTCATGGGGTCTATATTAGTCAGGGTTCTCTAGAGGAATAGAACCAATAGAATATATGTATATAATTATAAGAGGGGATTAATTAGATGGCGTACACAATTAGAAGCCGGAGAGTCCCACTGTTTCTTCTCACTGATAGAACCCAAAACAACTGAATACACAACTTCAGAGGGACCCAATAAAGCCAGGCGTGGAGGGACTTGCCTGTAATCCCAGTACTTGGAAGGCTGAGACAGGAGGATTGCAGGTTCGAGGACAGCCTCAGCAATGTAGAGACTCTCCGCAACCTAGTGAGACCCTGTTTCAAAATAAAATTGGGCTGGGGGTATATCCCAGAGGTAGAATGCCCCTGGGTTTAATCCCCAGTAACACACACACACACACACACACACACACACACACACACACACACTGACCCAATAAGCTTGGCCACACACAACTTACAGGAAGGAATATTTATTTGCTGGTAGTTTTGGAGGTGTCAGGGGTTCAGTCCACTCAGACTTGTTACATCTGCATAGCTCAGGGCAGAGAGGCAGAGGGCAGAGAGAGGGAGAAAACATGGAGGCCAAAAGCAAGAGCGAGCAAGGGGATTCAAAGACACAAGCACAGTCCCTAAGGCCACACCCCCAGGGACCTGCCTCCTCCAGCCACACCCACCTACCAAAGTTACCACCCAGTACATCCATTATAATGGATTTATCCACTGATAGATTACGAGCTTCATGACTTGATTACATCATCTCTGAACATTAATACTTGAGCCCTTCGGGGGACATTCTATATCTAATCATAATATCCACAATGGCTGTCTGTACACTGGGAAACTGGAGGAACCAGTAACTTCTCATTCCAAGAAGCCAGTGCCTCCAAACAAGACTATACTGTAGATTTAACAACACATAATACCAGTACTGATATTAAGCTAGTAATAAACATTATGCTACATGATAAAAGAATAAGAGAAGAAAGAAAGCTAAAATATCTACACAAACATATTCTCTTTTTGTGTGTGTGTGGTACTGGGGATTGAACCCAGGAGCATTCTACCTCCAAGCTACACACCCAGCCCTGTTTTATTTTATTTTATTTTTGAAACAAGGTCTCACTAGGTTAATAAGAGTCTCACTACTTGCTCAGGCTGGCCTTGAACCTTCAATCCTCCTGTCTCAGCCTCTCGCATACTGGGATTACAGGCATGCACCACCATGCCTGGCTCACAAACACATTCTTAACAAAATAGGAAAGAAGTACTTATTACAATCCTTGTTTCTATAACTGGTCACATGGTCATAGCTGATATTTGTTACTACTTTCTTCTACTACCAGTTCCAAATTCCCTCGCCTTCAGCAAGCCCCTCAGTAGATCTTGGTTCTTTACCTGGTGGTGTGACCCACACCTTCATTCCTGAAGGGTCTGGGCCACTTGTCGTCCTGCCTGACTTAGATTGTTGTGATTTCCCATTCATCTTAATAACAGGACATGGTAATACTAAGAGACTCCCTAAGGGATCTCCTGCTGTCCGGGCATACTTCCCTTTCTATTGTGGAGTAGTTGTCCAATTTCCCTCGAGTAGCCTAGATCAATCACCCCATCAATACCGTAACTCCTTCCTTAGCTTATTGACTCAGTCATGAGGAGCTGAAGGTGGCCAAGGGGAAGTTTTAACTACCAGTTCAATGGAATCATCGTTGTGCCCACTCATAGAAGCAATCCCCCCTCTGGAACGAAGACTTCTGTGTGCCAGCAGAGCATACAGTTGCAAGGCTAGGAAGCAAAAATTTTGCTAATGAGTGATGCCATTCCAACTTCTACCCCTCGATTCCTGGACTTGTGAACTCTAGCTATGAGAGAAATAGTACCATCGAGTGGATACAGATTCAGGGCACACACGGCCCTCTGGAGCATCTTGCCCCAGCCATGTAAGGCATTGCCACCTAGCTGGCACAGTAACTGCGCCTTCAAAAGGCCACTCCACCATTCTCTCAAGCCGGTTGCTTCAAGATGGTGGGGAACATGGTAAGACCAGTGAATCCCACAAGCATGAGCCCATTGCCGCAGTTCTTAGGTTATAAAATGAGCTCCTTAGTCAGAAGCAATGCTGTGTGGAATGTCATGACAATGGAGAAGGCATTCTATAAGTCCACAGACGGTAGTTTTGGCAGAGGCATTACATGCACTGAAGTCAAATCTATACCCAGAATAAGTGTCTATTCCAGTAAGGACAAAGCACTGTCCCTTCCACGACGGAAGTGATCCAATGTAATCAACCTGCCTCCAGGCCACTGGCTGGTCACCTCAAGGAATGACCTGTCATGTCGGGGACTCAGTGTCAGTATCTGCTGCTGGCAGATTGGTCACCAGCAGTAGCCATAGCCAGGTCAACCTTGGTGAGTGGAAGTCCTTGTTGCTGAGCCCATGCATCATCTCCATCCCTGCCACCATGGCCCCTTTGTTCAAGAGCCCATTGAGCAATGACAGGAGTAGCTAGGGAAAGATATTGATGGCTATCCAGACACCGTATTAAAATAATCCTCTGTTGAGGTCACCTTTTAGTGAGCATTTACATGGGACACAAATATCTTCACATCCTTTGCCCATTTGGAGAGATCTATCCACATACCTCTTACCCAAATGTCTTTGTCACCAATTTTTTTTCAATAATGCTCCTTTCAAGTCCCTGAACATCCATCCAAACCATTGGTTACAGTCCATGAATCAGTGAATCAGTATACAGTCATACATCTGGTCATTTATCCTAAGCAAAATGTACAACAAGGTGCACTGCCCAGAGTTCACCACTGGCCTTCTGGGATATCCCACAGAGGGCTGTGGTGCTGCAGCTGTCCACTCTCATGTGGTGCCTGCATAATGTGCAAAAGCATCCGTAAACCAGGCCCTAGTCTTCTCTTCCTCTGTCAACTGACCCTAGGGTTATGTCCTAAGAGGCCATAGGTGAACAGTGGGGGTCAGAAGGCATTGTAGCAGGAGTAGAAGCCATGAATATTCAGGTAACCTACTTGTGCCTTCAAGACCTGCTCGGGCCTGGTCACGTATATACCACTTCCAATTGATGATGAATTGCTTCTGTGCACATCTAACTTTATGGCTTGGTGAGTCAGATAACACCCAGTGTATGACTGGCAGCTCATGTCACATGGTAACTTGGTCAAGCATTCAATTCCCACTATGGCCCAGTAGCATGCCAAGAGCTGTCTCTCAAAGGGAGAGTAGATGACAGCAGGGCCTTGTTCCAAAATCCCAAGGGTCACTTCTGTGATTCACCTATGGGGGCCAAAGGCTCCAGACAGCATCCCTATCTGCCTCTGACACCTCCACTACTATTGGATCGGCTGGACCAATTGGATCGGCTGGACCAAGTGGCAGAGCAGCCTGCACAGCAGCCTGCACCTGTTGCAAAGCCTTCTCCTCCTGTTCTGGGCCCCACTCAAAACTAACAGCTTTCTGAGTCACTCAGTAGATGGGCCAGAGTAATACACTCAAGTGAGGAATGGGCTGCCTCCAAAATTTGAATAGGCCCACTAGGTGTTGTGCTTCTTTCTTGACTGTAGGAGGGGCCAGATGCAACAACGTATCCTATACCTTAAAAGGGGTATCTCAGCATGCCCCACACCACTGGATTCCTAGAAATTTCACTGTGGTAGAAGGCTCTTGAATTTTAGTTGAATTTATTTTCCATTTCATGACACACAAAGGCTTCACCAACAAGTCCAGAATGGTTTCTACCTCTCACTCACTCACTCAGTCCATTCAGCGTAATGTCACCAATTAATGGACCACTATGATACCTTGGGGAAGGGAAATATGATCGAGATCCCTGCAAACTAAGCTATGACACAGGACTGGAGAGTCGATATACCACCCCTGAGGTAGGACAGTGAAGGTGCATTGGTGGCCTTGCCAGCTCAAAGCAAATTGCTTCTGTATGGATAGGTATGGAGAAAAAGGCATTTGTTAAATCAATATACATGCTGGTACCAGGAGATGTGTTCCTCTGCTTAATCGAACAAACTACATCTGGTACAGCAGCTGCAATCGAAGTCACCACACGATTAAGTTCATGATAATCAACTGTCATTCGCTAAGATCCGTCGACCTTCTGCACAGGCCAAATAGGAGAGTAAAATGGCGACATGGTGGGAACCACCATCCCTGCATATTTTGAGTCCTTGATGGTGTCACTAATCTCTGTGATCCCTCCAGGGATGCGGCGTTGTTTTTTATTTACTATTTTCCCAGGTAGCTCTAACAGTTTCCATTTGACCTTTCCCACCATAATAGCCTTCATGGGAATTCTGCCAAGTGACAGGTTCATCCCAATTATGCATTCTGGGACTGGGGAAATAATTACAGAATGAGTTTGGGGACCCACTGGACCCACTGTGGGTCAGACCTTAGCTAAAACTCCATTGATCACCTAACTCTAATTTTTTTTTTTTTTTTGCGGTACTGGGGATTGAACCAGGGGCATTCTACTCTGAGTTACACCTCCAGCCCTATTATTTTTTATTCTTTATTTTGAAACAGGGTCTCACTAAGTTGCAGAGGGCCTCACTAAGTAGCTGAGGCTGGCCACGAACCTGTGATCCTCCTGTCTCAGCTTCCCAAGTACTGGGATTACAAGCGTGCGCCACCATGCCCGGCTCCACTTAACTCTATAAGCACCTATTTTGACTAGAGGGACACCATGACATTTTGGGACTCTCAGAATCAATGTCAGTTCAGAGCTAGTGTCTAGTAGTCACCAAAATGTATGATTTTTTTAGCCCCAATGTATAGTTACCCTGGTAAATGGCTATAGGTCCCTTTGTGGGAAGGTTGGAAAAAGAATAACAGTAAAATTTTCAGGTTCTGAAGGAGGGTCCTTCCTCAAAGGACCTGGTCTCCCCTTTACTTAAGGTCCTCATTCTGGGTCTATAAACTGGCTCAAGTCTGGGAATTGGTTGAGAGGCCATGATTCCCTGTTGTTATGATTCAAGGAAACGTCTGTACATTTGCCCTGTAATTTTCTGCTTGTACAAATCATGAATTTAGCAGGTTTCCTATCTATTGTACTTCTGGGAACACAAGTCAGACCATTCTATCCATTGCTTCCCTTCTGCTGTCCATTCCAGTAAGTATGCCCACCTTGCCTTCGGCAGTTGAGTGCCACCACTTGGCCCCTGCCACTCTGGGGTCCAATTATACCCACTGTACTTAAGTTTCCCAGTTGAGTGACTGCGGCTCCTACCGTAAGATCTGGCATACAGAGAAGAGCAGTGATAGTGCTCTCCAGGATGCTGGTGTTTCCCTCACGAGGGCACATCTTCCGGACCCTCCTTGTGTGGAGAAGGTCTTCCATGGCAAATCCACTCCGGCATTCCAATATCTCTTGAGCCTTTGAATCCCTTCATCAACAGTAAACCAAAGGATAAGCATTTCCAGCGTATTCACAGTAGGGTATTTTTTGATATTCACAGTAGGGCATTTTTTGATCTATATTTTGGACAACCAACCAAATAAACTCTTAGCATCTTTTTTTTTTAACTCCATGGGCTGTAATATTAAAATCCAGAATCTCTTCTTAATGGGCTCACATCAATAAATTCAGCCCGATCCAATTTTATGTTTTTCCACCATTATTCCACACCCTTAAAATCCACTCCTCTACATGTTCCCCTTACATCAATTAGAAAACGCAAGAAGTCCCTTCGGAGTATAGCACATCTCATGGGTCACACTGTGAACCTCACATCTAGGGGCCTGCTGAGGCTGGGGGAAGGGGTGGGGACTCCGCCGCCACTGAGGGTAGCGAGACCACTTCCTCTGGCAGAATAAACTAATCAGAATTTAGGAATTCAACAACCCTAGCCTCATTGACAGGGTCCCGTTGTTTTGCAGTCAGTGCCTTCACTTTAACTACAGACGCCCTTTGAGAATGAGAGTTAAACTTGCATTGTCATTTAGCCAATTGCATGATGAGGACGTATGTCTGGGTTTTGGCAACTTTAGCCCTATGGCTACAGGAAAGAAGATTCTCCTTCAAAGGACATTGAGAAGCCTGTAGGTAGTTTATGCACATCTGGAATTGGGAAATTGAATCTCTGAGCTCATTCTTTTCCTTTGTTACTTTGCCCAGCAATGCTAGGAGAAACCAGGCAACATCATCGTGCTATAGGGAGCTTAGGCCAGAGGCCTGACTCTGGGAATCTGACAAATCAGGTTCAGCCACTTGCCTCCAAAACCGAACAGAAAAGGTAACGGTGAAAATCATGAAAGGGACTTTAATTAGTATAGAGACAAGGGGACCCATGTTATTTACCCTGTCTTTGAGGGGCTGGTGAAGATTTTGAGGTTTTATAGAAAGGGGAATGAGGGCAAGTGTTGGGGGTTTGCTGCCCAAGCAGGTGGTCTTGCTCAGCTGTGGTCTGGCCCATCATTATCTTAGGACTGGTCAGGCCAAGCCTTGTCAGTGATAAGATACTGAGGCCTGGGGGCGGGGGAGGTAGCTTCAGTTCATCACAAGATGTTTATCAGTGAGACCCGTCTTTATGGGACCCAAGGCAACTCCGAGCAAAAGAGACAGATGCACAATGGAGGCAGAGATGCCAGATTTTTAGTACTGCTTTTAGACACTCATCAGATATTTGTAGGCAAAAGTGAAGAGTCTAAGTCCTTGTTACAATTATATTCCTAAGTTTTCCAGAAATGTTCAAAAGTATCATGTACAAAGTCACTAAATGCCTGGCCTCTCATAAGTGACAAATTAGAGCCGGGCGTGGTGGCGCACGCTTGTAATCCCAGTACTTTGGGAGGCGGAGACCGGAGGATCCGGGTTCGCGGCCAGCCTCAGCTCTCTCTCTCTCTCTCTCTCTCTCTCCTTAGTGAGGCCCTCCGCAACTTCGTGAGACCCGGTTTCAAAATAAAGTATAAAAAATAGGGCCGGGGGCGTAGCGCGGAGGTAGAACGCCCCCGTGTTCAATCCCCGGTACCGCAAAAAATAAATAAATAAATAAATGAATAAGTGGCAAATTAGGAAATCAAATGCATTTACTTTGTGTAAATCTTTAAATAGTTCATGCCATGGATTATGTGTGTTCTCTATACTATGGGAAGGAGAGTCTTTAGCAACTTAAGATATGATCAGTTTAGAGATCCAACTCCGGAAACACCAAAACCAATTAAGGAAACTGATCCTTACCATTGTGTTTCTCTAGAACCACTCCTGGCACCAAAATCTGTATTATTCAGGGTTCTCTAGAGGAACAGAACCAATAGAATATATATGATTATAAAAGGGATTTATTAGATTGGCTTGCATGATTAGAAGCTGGGAAGTCCCACAATGGCTCATCTGCATACTGGAGAGCAGGAGGAACCGGTAGCTGCTCAGTCCAAGAAGCCGGAGCTTCAGAACAATGATGCAGTCCCAGTCCAAGACTGAAGGCCTGATGCCCCCCGGAGAGCCGCTGGTGTGAGTTCACACTGACAGGGTGAGAAGCTGGAGTCCGGTGTCCATGGCCGATGAGCTTGCACGCGCAGGCAGGCTTCCTCCTTCTTCTGCCTTTGTTCCATCCAGGCCCCAGCCTACTGGATGGTGCTGTCCGCATTCAGGGTGGGTCTCCCCTTCAGTCTGCTGTCCCATATGCCAATGTCTCTGGAGAGACCCTCACAGACACGCCCAGAAGTGTGCTTTACTAATTTCCTAGGCATTTCTCAATCCAATCAAGATGACATCAGGGTTAACCAGCACAGGATCCCTGGATTATTCTTCCTTGGATGGCTCTCATGGTTCTTAGGGACATCTTCACAGCCAGGTGCACAGCCTGGCAAGGTCTCGTGGGTATGTGATAAAGGCCACCAGCTAAAATGGTGACCCAAGCCACCGGGGTTCCCAGGCATGAAAGGCTCCACACGTCTGTGGAAGAGGGGTCTCTCTTCCCTTAAGGAATGGCCACTGGAGCTCTGTGTCCACAACAAAAGATGTCTGCTCAGAACAAGGGGAAGGGGAGACACGTGGCTATCAAGGGCCTCCCAGTAGCATGTGGCAAAATATGCAACTCCAGGCAGGTCAGGCATCCAAGGAAATTCATGATCTGTCACTGCAACGAAGCCCCTGGTGGGGCTTGCTTCAGAGCTGGCTTGACTCGAGGCCTTGCTGCTTCTGAGCTGGCGCCAGCATCCAGCTGTACAGTTTCCGGCTCACTCCCCCAACACTTTGACCACCGAAGCAAGCCCCACGAGCTTGCTTGGCTCCAGATGATAGGTAAGTAGCTAATAGAGAGAGGTATACAGAAATTCAAAGCTATCTTCTGAGAATGGAGAGCTCCCTCCCTCCGGCCCCCGGCATGGTCCGTGAGCAGGCAGGCAAGGAAGGGGCTAGGATCCAAGGCACTTCCTCCAGACTTCTGCCCACGAACCCTTCAGCACTGAAGGCCACACTCATGTAAGCCTCAGACGCCTACAGCCATGCTCCCGGGGTGTGCACAGCATGGACAGGAAGTCAGCACTTCCATTAGCAAAGAAGTCACTAGGCACGGGACCCAAGGCTCTGGGGCACTGGGCAGCGGCAGCTGCAGTGAGGGGAAGAGATGCAGGCTACCAGGTCTCGGCATCAGCTGTGCTGAAGAGAAGAGATGGAGGCTACCAGGTCTCGGCCCACGCTGCCTAGAGCTTAGCATCTGGGAGCTGGGAGCTGGCCAGCAGCATCTGTGGGCCTCAGGGCAGGCAGCTGGCCTTGGATGCTTTGCAGGTGGTCATACCCAGGGCTTAGAAAGCCCCTGCTTGCACACCTATGAGTCTGAGGTGCCACTCTGACTACCTGTCTCACCGGGTCTGGCTGTCACTCAACGGACAACAGTGACGTTGCGAGTACAAGCTAAGTACAGGCCCCCAGGTCATGAGAGACAAGGGTAGGTGAGTCATTCTGTGACCTGCTTCCAGCCTCCTCGTGTTGGCTTAAGAAGAGTGTGTGAGCCGGGCGTGGTGGCGCACGCTTGTAATCCCAGTACTTTGGGAGGCGGAGACCGGAGGATC
>PVJS01056752.1:0-12250 GCA_004027185.1 Glis glis | reverse complement strand
TCTCTCTCTCTCTCTCTCTCTCTCTCTCTCTCTCTCTCTCTCCTTAGTGAGGCCCTCCACAACTTCGTGAGACCCGGTTTCAAAATAAAGTATAAAAAATAGGGCTGGGGGCATAGCGCGGAGGTAGAACGCCCCTGGGTTCAATCCCCGGTACCGCAAAAAAATAAATATAAAATAAATAATATTTTCCCATTTTATATTAGAAACCTGGGTCCTAAAAATGTTGGCTTAATGTGATAAGTATATTTTTGGATCATGTTGAATTTATTCATATCAGTGCAATAAACAGGACTCTCTGAATTCAGGATTCTAATTCAAGTTAGCTTGAGTGGCTGGGAGTGGTCCTGATAATCCTCTCAGTTGCTGACTGAAAGCTGGATACAAAGGTGGCCTGCACTGAATGAAGTTGAAGTATGAGACTGCAACTGGTAGGGATGTCCAAAGACTTGGTAAGGACTGAACACTGGATTTGTCATGTAAGGCTTACTCTTTAAATCATTCCACTAAAACCTTGAAAAATATGTCACAGGAAGAGCGGCAGGTACCTGGATAGCTCTGTACTGCATGATCTCTGTAAGCAGAAAAACAGTACATGTGATACTCTCAGAATGGGTATGACAGGATCCCACAGTGGCATGGCCAAGCGGCAGCACATGACACAGACATTTCTAGGAATATGCATTTGTACCTTACTACTACTAAGAAATAGGCAATCTCTTTAGATTTTAGAGACAAATTTCATTTGGCAATATCTCATTTCTTTCTGCTATTTTTTCCAACTTGTAAAACAACCTGAAAGGATTCAAGCTTTCAGTGGGGCTCAGAAAGCTCCAAATAAAGTCCATGCTGCCATATAAGCTGTGCTACCATATGTCCAACAGGGTGATGGTTGTTGAAGTTTTCATGCTAAGTGAAGATACTGCATGGAGCCTTTTGCAATCCCCTAGAGGTGAACCAAAGTGTAAAACTTAGAAGAAAGACTATATCATATTCTATAGATAAATACCATCCTTTCTACCTCGTACTATTAGAATCTGAGTGTGTTTGACCACAAGCCACAAATTATAAGGTATCCTGAACTGTCCATCAAGAACTGAGTGCTTTCTGAACATCTTCTCACCACAAGTCATGAGTCTGGATAGGCAAAGGAACACTTCAATGTCAACAGAAAATAGTGTGTTAGAGATCGAGCTCAAACTAGCCTTGAAGGCACAAGTAAATTGTACAAATCAATGTATCAGAGTTACATAGCACCTACCCCTGCAATACTGCCTCTTCTTTCTCCACCTATGGCCTCAGGAGGAATTCTTTCTGTCTAATTGACTAAGGAAGAAATGTTTGGGGCTCAGTTTTATGGGTGATACTTCAAGGTATGCTGGAATCCTGGACAGCTACAACACAATAGCCTCAGTTTGAGGTGACCCATGATGACAACGGAGAAAGGAAATTCTCCCCAAAGGCAGAACACTGAGCAGAGTACCTACACGCTCACCTCTTCCTGACAGGAGAGAGGACCACAAGCATATATCTACAATGATTTATGCCCAATGATTAAGGTTAGGTTGGATGTTCAGGGATTTGGAATGAACATGATTAGAAAATTGGTGACAAAGAGGTTTTACATTGCCTGCACAAATTACTACCACAGCCTTCTATGTGGTCTCCTTATTTCCAGTTTTGCCCTTCACTAATCCATTCTCTAAAATATAGCCTAAGGGAGATTTTTAAATGTCTGTCCAATTATGTCATTACTCTGCTTGAAATCCTAAAAGGATTCCCATTTCTCTAGATAAAATCCAAACTCTTTAATATAGTTTACATATTTTATCCACTTAATATCTGACTCTAGTTTATCTTTCCAGTCTTAGATCTCATTACTCTCTATGGCAAAAACTATATTTTCATCTCCACTTATGCATGACTGCTTTCTTCCTGGAATTCCCTTCATATACACTATCTTTAATCATATAAATTCCAGCTTAGCCATTATTTCCTATGGGAAGATTTTTTGATCCATCTTCCCCCCCATCTTCAGATAGATCCTCCTATCAAATAAAGGTATAATAGTCTATATTTCTCTATAAATCTTCAGGGAATGGCTCAACTATATACCCAGAACCATTTTATATTTATTCATGTTACAGATTACTTCATTCTATTTCTTTCTGCCTAGAATTAACTTCTTCCTAAGACTATTCAGTATACTATTTTTTTAGTAGAAACTCAATTTCAAAGTAAAACTCATTATTTGTTTCTAAAAAGGTAACAATAATAAATATTCCAACATTGAACGTTTCACAAAAGTGAGTCAATAATAGGTATCTTATATATGTCTACTTGCTTTATAAGTATATTGCGCCTGTAAATTTATACTGTAGATATAATAAAATTTCAAAGCTAAAATAAATCTGAATAGGTCTCAGATCTACTTTTAAGTCTCAATGCTACGCCTCCCACATGGTTCTTCATTTATGTGTTAAGATCTTCATTCACTGAAAGCTCAGTACTACACTAAGAAAAATTAGTCTAACATAAGATATTTCTAAAATACAAATGTTAATTGTGTATCAATTCAAAATTTATCTCCCTTTAGTTTTTTTTTATTTATATCCATTTACTGGTGCATTGTAATTATACATTTGATAGGTGTCAGGTTAGAAGAATCATACATGCACACGTTGCCCATTTAGCCCTCCCTCAAATCCTACCCCATTCCCTCCCCATTCCCTCCCTTTTGTGATTTGCACAGTGATTTGAGTTTTATAAGTTTGGATATATACCTCATGCGCTTTAGTGTGTTTCCCTCCACCCCCCTCCCAACTCCCTCAGTTAGGTCATCTTCTTTGTTCATCTAAAGTTTTCATCTTCTTTGTCTGGAGTTCCTTCTAAATCTCCTTCTGATAGAGAACTTCCCTTTAGTTTTAATCTAGTTCTATTCATTTATGTCCATAATAACCAAGTTATTTATTATTGTTTTGTTTTAGTTTTTATTTGGTGCTGGGGATTAAACCCAGGGCCTCACACCTATTAAGCACACCCTCTACCACTAAGATACACCCTCAAACCCCTTAACCAAGTTTAATTCCTCCTAGCATTAATAATCCTTTCAGGGTTTAAAGGATGTGGTTGTGGTTTCCAAAACACCATCACTTTAACCATATATGTAGTCATATTACATATAAAAACAACATCTAGCTATTCTGAGAAAAGGGAGACAGGGACAAGAAAATTGGGATATTTATTTGAAAGAGAGGGTTATAATGTCTATGTCTGTAAACAGTCTGAAGTGTTGTTGTTTTAAATCATCACAATAAACTATAATCTATATAAAAATTAAATATGCAGAAATTATCCTACTGAAGTTAGTTACATATAAGCCTGGTATAACAAACCATTTGCCTTATATGAGAATAGGCAGGAAAAGTTATTTTGAGCTAAAAAGTTTCTTTACATAACTATTTTTGCCATTGCTTTATGTTTTCTTCTATAATTTTTGTTGCAAGAAATTACTATTAAATGTCCTTCACATGCAACATTAGTAAATTCCAGAAAAGCATAGTCTGACAGTTTTTTTTATATCTTCACCTTTCATTTTAGTAATCTGTTTGGGTAACTAAGACAAACAGATCCTTCTTTGCATCATATAAAGGCTCAAGCAGATTCAAAGCTCAGTGCAAATGGGACTGAATAGTCATCATGTTCCCCAGTTATAAATGGCAGACAAGAGTGACCATGTTAATCAGCCCTCAATACATAGTATTCAGGATCATTGCAAGGTTACAAGAATGTGTTGAGTGTCCTTAAGTTTAGAAAAATAAGAGAGGGTGAAAACAGACACAAGCAACCTATGAACCAAATAACTCAGTAAATATTAATACATGCATCCACACTCAATCTCTTCTTATACACATGTATCGGAGGTGATATAAACTATTGGATTTTTATAACTTAACTCAGAGTCATTAGCATAGTTTAGCATTATTTTTATAAAATGACATTCTCCTGTTACAGGACCAGTGAACAGAGTCTTGTCATGATTCATAAGAGTTGCTATGCTATTCATTGTGATGTCAAATGGTGATATCAAAAGAGAAAGCTATGGAGTTTACTTCTATCAAAGCATACTTTTAATAATGAAACAGAATCAGTGAGATTGTATAA
Organism: Glis glis; assembly: GCA_004027185.1. Classification (NCBI taxonomy): domain Eukaryota; kingdom Metazoa; phylum Chordata; class Mammalia; order Rodentia; family Gliridae; genus Glis; species Glis glis. The sequence continues at coordinate 8,089 of PVJS01056752.1, read as the reverse complement.
TTTTTATAGATTGCATAAGTTTACCAATACCTAGGAAAAGAAAAAAGAATTGATATCACAATTGCATATTATAAAAGATGTGGTACATTATTAACAAGTCTCTTTAAGACACTTAAATGAAGGAAGACATCCAGAAAAAAAAAACAGGCTGTTTTATTTGAGAAAAATAGAAATTGTATTTAAAAATGACAAAATCTGCCATGGAATGTGGACATACAAATTGGAAGTTGATAGAAACAATATCTATATATCACAGATAAACTGGACTTTGTTCCTATTTATTTTTTAAATTAATATTGAGTCCACAGACAAATCAGTTTTGAATGTTTTTATACTACTTGGTATATAGAGCAAATGTAATCATATTATGTATCCTTACAATTCAGTAATACTTCTCATATCCCCAATGCTACAGACACCAACATGACAATGAGCACTGTGACTCAATCTTTTAAAGAGAAGAAAACTTCCTTTTACCAGGAAGTTATGCATTATACATGTTTCTACTTCTATTTTTTTTTTGTGTGGTACTGGGGATTGAACCCAGGGACTTTCTACCTCCAAGCTACATCCCCAGCCCTGTTTTTTATACTTTATTTTGAAACCGGGTCTCAAGAAGTTGTTGAGGCCTCACTAAGTAACTGAGGCTGGCCGGGAACCCGGATCCTCCGGTCTCTGCCTTCCAAGTACTGGGATTACAAGCGTGCACCACCAAGCCCGGCTTCTACTTCTAATTTGATAATAAAGTAGAAAGACAAAATAATCCTTCCCTACTGATTAATCTAAAGAGAGCATGGACACATGGAATGAGCTAGCCAACCTGCAGGCTGAGGTTTCAGAGATGCTGAGGGTGAACCACGCTGTCAGCAGACCAGCAGCTTTGTATCTTTTCTGCCCCAATTCAACTTTGGTGACCTACATAAACAACACCCAACTCTGACCACAACCCCAGCTCTATTTTCATTCCTTTGTTTTTAATACCCTAAAACTCTTCATTACCTATATACTACATAATAAATGAATAATTGTGGGGGCCAGATATGGTGGTGCATGCCTATAATCCCAATACTTGGGAGGCTGAAACAGGAGGATCACAGGTTCAAGGTCAGTTTCAGCAACTTAGCAAGGCGCTTGGCAACTTAGTGAGATCCTGTTTCAAGCTAAAAAATAAAATAGAGCTGGTGTGTGCTCAGAGGTAGAATGTCCCTGGGTTCAATCTCCATCACCACAAATAGAGAGAGAGAGAGGGAGGGAGGGAGGGAGGGGGAGGGAGGGAGGAAGGAAGGAAGGAAGGAAGGAAGGAAGGAAGGAAGGAAGGAAGGAAGGAAGGGAAAAACAGTAAGTTATTGCATATGCTAAAAATTGTGCTTACATGGTTTTGTATAATCTTCACAACACCCCTGTGAGGTGTCATTAGTACATTTTCCCTAGGAGGAAATAGAAACTCATAGATATTTAATACCAATAAAGACCCCACAAATTGTAAACATCAGAGCCTAGATCCAAACATAGGACTGTATTATTCAAGACCCCATTGCTTTATCTACTAGAGATGAAAACCAGAAATGCAACCCACCAATTTTATTAGGCCCAAGGTATATATCATGCATCATGATTTAGAAAACTTTTTCTATAAAGGGATACATAGTAAATATTTTTAGCTTTGTGAGACAGATGGTCTTTGTCACAACTACTAAAATTGCTGTAATAGAATGAAAGCAGCCATAAACAAACAAATATAGCTATATTCCAATGAAACTTACTTACAAAAATAAGCAGTCAGCCAGATTCAGCCCATGGGATATAGTATTCTGAAATTTATTTCACACCATTCCATGAAATGTTCACTTTGATAAAGAATCAACCAAAAATTATTTTACCAATAGAGTATTCATTCAGAGAAATGTTTAAGTGGCATGGTCAGCAGGATGGTCGTAATGCCATTTGTAGATCCAGTTCTGAAACTTAGATCAGAAGCCCACATTCCCAGCACGGAAGGCATCATAGAGAACAGGCTATTCTCAGTGTGTCTCAAGGCAGTGTGGGAATCACTATCAGGCTTCTTCTTTATTAGAACAGTCATACTTTCTTACACATTATAGAATGATTTCTTAAAACCAAAACATCTGTATCATAACATGTTAGCGTTAGGTCTGTGTTGAGAGAAAAAGGGAAAGAGAGAGATGCCTGCATAATACCTATATGGACTCATATTTAGCAGATACATGTTTTGTATCTGTAAAAAAAGTTCTTCTGATAATTTTTAGAGGTGGTCATTTTTGTCAAATAAAAGAGGTATTTTCGTTTGAGGACATTGATGCAGAAGCTTTATCTTCAGTACTGACGTATATTGTGGAAGAAAAGACTTACCAGCTGAAGAAAATGTTCGATTCAGACCACAAAAAGCCAGAGGTCCTTGTTTCTCTCTGATGGCCTGACTTTATGACCACCTTTTTTCATACATCACCTATTCGATAAATACATATATATATATATACATATATATGTATATATCACGTATGACACATATGTGTTTTATATATTATATTCATTATTTATATTATATAACACTATATATTATATACTACATTATAAATTATATATACATTCATCACTCCTTATCATAATTGAGATATACAAATTCCAATTTCTAATTAATATTCATAAGTAGAGCTATGATGTAACATAGAGAGTTTTTCTTATAACCAATTTGGGAATTTATCAAGTATTTTTATATAAATTTAAGGTTTCAGCCAGGCGTGGTGGCACACAGTTGTAATCCCAGTACTTGGGAGGCTGAGACAGGAGGATCTGGGTTCGTGGCCAGCCTCAGCTACTTAGTGAGGCCCTCTGCAACTTAGTGAGACCCTGTTTCAAAATAAAGAATAAAAAAAAAGGACTGGGAGTATAGCTCGGAGGTCCTAGTACCACACAAAAAGTAAATAAATAAATTTAAGGTTTCAAACTGGTCAGTTAAATTTTTTCATGCATATTTATTTAATTTGAAGGTAAAATTAAGTATATTAAGGTTGAATTTATAGATTCTTTAAATGTAAACACTTTTAGGCCATAATTCTCATGACTGTGAAAAGTCATGCATGTGGACATGTGCATGCATGTGTGTATATAACCCATTCACAAAGTTCTCTTTCTCCCGCCTTTGTACATCATTTTGTACTGATTTGTGGTATACTCAGTTACTTAATGCAACACGACATCTTTGACTGTTCAATGTTATTCATCTAGGATAGATTAGAAAATCCATGAAGGTAGGAACCATATTTATTTCTTGTTCCTTGCTGAATCTCCAAACACTAGAACAAAGTATGAGATATAGGAACCAGTTAATAAAAAAATAATTGTTGACCAAACTATTTAAATGTCCTTTATTCTTCCTCAGGTGAAACATAAAGGAAAAAATGTGCCCCAAACCTCTTTGCACATAAAATCTTCAAAGAGTTAATATCTAATACCTCATTTCATTTTATTAAACAGATTTTTACATTTATTTCCTGAAGAGTGCTAGAAAATACATCCTCATGAAGGCACACCACAGTAGAGAACGAGTCTGCTCAGATCCTGCACTTTCTCAAAGTGGAGAATCAGCCTTTGGCTGCTGTCTGCTTAGATGGTTGTGCTGAAACTGTTCAATTAAGTTTCTGATAAAGTATCAAGGTTACCACTTTGGGCTACTGGATCTATATAATAATTCCTTTTATTTGTATGGCAAGCACTTACACTTCCAAAGAGTGCCTTCAGATCTATTGTCTAATTGTATCCTTAAAAGAACAGGATCTGTTAGGAGACTCAGAATATCATTTCTGTTTCACAAATGAGGACAATTCAGGCCTAGAGAAGATAACTGGCAGAGATGGAATAAAGTTTAAGACACTGGGTTTCTTACACCTGGGTTCATTGCTCTGGTCATTCACTGGATCACCCTGTCCCATGACATAATGTGCACACAGCAACAGAAACATGCTTAACCACTTACTTACTATTTCTAAGAAGGCAGAGATGGCAAGGATGAAGCCCAGTCACTTAATGATCCACTACCAGGTCAGAGACAGCACTGTTGTAAGGGAAACCATGTGATCCAGGGCAAAGCTCATAGGCTTGGAGCCAGATAAACACTGTTTCTATTCTCAGCATGGAAGCACACTGATCTTCATCATCACATCTGAAAGAAATCGTGATAATCTGTGGCTACTAGAGATTTGTTTTGAGGATTAAACATAATAATGTGTGTAAAAGTAGGCAGTTCAGCAACAAACCCATTTTTTGTCTAAGGTTACTATATCTCTATATCTACTTGTCTCTTTCATATAATTCATATTAACAATTAGAATCTCATAAATTGGGTGTATTGTGCACTAAATGCTAAAACTTCATTGCCCAGCCTTCTGATAAATGGGTGACTGACATTGACGAATGACAAGTGAAAAGAGTTGCTCTGTAGGAATTTTTTTTTTTTTTGTACTGAGGATTGAACTCAGGGGCATTCAATCTCTGGGCTACACCCCCAGCACTATTTTATTTTATTTATTTATTTAATTTTGAAACAGGATCTTACAAAGTTGCAGAGGTTGACCTTGAACCTGCGTTCCTCCTGTTTCAACCTCCCAAGTACTAGGATTACAAGTGTGCACCACCACACCCAGCTGCTCTGTAGGATTTAAATGATGTCAGATGCAGCATGCGCCTTTTCCTCTTTCCCCTTCCACTTCTCCCTTCCTGGCACCTGAGCAGGAAGGTGGAACGCCCACCTTGTGACCGTGAGTGGGCACAGCCACTTGCTAAGGATGGCTGAAATGACAAAAGGATCCCTGATCATGCCATGGGCCTACTTTACTACCCACAGCCACCTTTGTTCATTTCTTGTCACAAAAAGTAAACACCTTAATTACTGAAGTCTCTGTTTGGGGAATTTTCTTTCCATTCAGACAAAATTCGCATCTCATAGAGTTAATTTCCTTGTATTCAATTTATTTAAAGGATTCCCCCATCTATCCTGAATAACTCTGCTAGATTACTGTTTCTTTTAATAAAAATAAACAATATGTTGAAGTTCTCTGGGTCAATGTCTATACTAAAGACATGACTTAGTCACAAAGTTAGTTACTGGTGAAGCCAGGCCTCGCATTCAGGTAAGGAAGTCATATCCAAAAATGAACTATTTCCCTTAATTTAGGGCTCAATATAATATGATTTTTAGTTTGTGACTTGGCAGCTAGGTGACCTTTCTGGATGTGGCTCTAAGGGCTTACTGTGAAATGATACAATTCCATCTTTACAACACCTGCATCCAGTAGGGCTGCTACTATCATGGAGAAAGAATGCAAGGTGCAGAGAGTAAGACCCTCCCCAGGAGTGCACATATGGTGAGGAGCAAAGCAATGCAAATTCAGAGGCGGCTCTGCTTGGTTCTGAATCCATATTTCTAATGACTACATTATGTTGCCTTGATTTCACGTATAGAATATCAATGCTCAATTTCTGCTAACAGACATTTGAGTACCCAAACCGAAATTTATGGCCAAGAAAGCCTGGGTGTTTATTTGTGTGCACAGAGGAGCCTCTCCTGGTTGAGGGTGGATCCTTACCTCATCCGGCTTGTACTCAACTCTGCTGTGCTTTCGAGACCCAAGCTGACTTCCTCCATTAAATACTATATTCTACTGCGAAGTCACTAATAATGTGACAGATTTCATATAGCTTAAAGAATCAAACATATTCCAGGGCATATTCTTAGCAGTTTCTCAGTGGCAGATATTCTATTTGTAGAAAATTCCTCGTGTTAACCCTTTAACCTCTAGGGGAGCGAATAAATCAGTTTCCACTATCTGCTATCTGATACAGAATGATCAGACTTCTCATTTTATTCTTTTTACATTCTCTCATGTTAAGCCCAACAGCAGCATTTCAGTTTCTTTCCCCTAGCATCTGGAATATCCATGATCTAGGATATATTTCTGTGGATTTAAATGTCATCACATACTGTGACTAATAATAACACATAATAATAACTGCTGTGAAAGTTCTTTCACTGTCAGCTCTATTTTTATTTCATTTAAAAAATAATAATTTCAGTGTCCTTTGTTGTGCCTCTGAGTACATTTACAAATCAAAGTCATATTTTATATACTTTTTAAAAAGCAAAATAGTAACATTCAAATAATTCAGATCTCCTGCCTCAGGCAAAAATAATTGCCTGGGCTGCTAGCAAAGAGACAGTGATTTTTTAAGTGGTCATAAATTGACTCGGAGATGCAAAGAAATCAGTAACCTTAGAGTCTATCTGGTTCAACTTTCATGTGTTGTATTACCATTTCTTCCTCTATGATCACACACAAAAACAGGTAAAACGCCCCCATGATATGAATGTCTACCTGGTATTTGCCTCTACTGATGGAAAATTTATCCCCAGTCAATTCCATATTTAAGAGTCTTTAATTCAATACAAGGTATTTTTATTTGCCACATTATTGTTGTTTTTATGTTGGAAAGGAATCCTATTCCCAAAAGCTTCTGTTCAATAGCTTTGTTTCTGGGCTTTGTAGCCCATCAACTCTTCTACATATAAACTTTTAATTATTTAAAGATGGCAAGCATTTCTTAAGGTCTCAAGACTTTTCTTTATTATTTCAAATGTGCTGTGTGTGTATGTGTGTGTGTGTGTACATGCTTGTGCATGTGTGTATACATATAAAACACCTATAGGCATTTATGATAGAACTTATTCCATTGGCTTTAAAGAAAGTAGCAAATGTTTAAAGGAGAAGGATGTAGAAAAACAACAAGTTAATATATGTAAAACATAGAAATGTAAAAGTAAATAAGGCAAACATTTATTGTAGATGGGAGTAGCACCTTGGGGGGGGGGTAAACTGGAATTAATTTATCCATTGAAATTTAAAATGTATGTATTCTTTGGTTCAGAAATTCTATTATTAAAAGCTTATACTATGGATATACTTGAAGTACATAATAAAATTTGCCCCAAGTTATTTAATGCAAATCTTTTATATGAAAAAAGAAAACAATCTAAACATGAATCCTTAGGACATATAAATAAATTATACTGTGAGATAATTCCACTGGAATTAGTAGTCAATAATATCAAACTATATATTTAAAAAAAATAAAGGTGCGTAAATCCTTACCTCTCAGCCTGCACAGGATGGATCAACTCAAGATGGATCAAAGACCTGGAAGTTAGACCAGAGACTGTGAAGCTACTAGAGGAGGGCATAAGTCCAACATTCCAACATATAGGCATAGGTAGAAACTTCCTCAACAAGACCCCCAAAACTCAGGAAATTAAAGCAAGAATTTATAAGTGGGATAGCATTAAACTAAAAAGTTTCTGCTCATCAAAGGACAGTATCAAGAGTCTAATGAGAAAGCCTACAGAATGGGAAAAGGTCTTTGCAAGCTATCCCTCTGATAGAGGACTAATATCTAGAATATACAAGGAACTTAAAAGACTTTACACTAAAAAAAATCAAGAAATGGGCAATTAAACTAAATAGACACTTCATAAAAGAAGAGATACAAATGGTCAATAAATACACGAAAAAATGTTCAACATCATTAGCAATCAGGGAGATGCAAATCAAAACTACACTGAGATTCCATCTAACCCCAATCAGAATGGCAATCAAGAAATCAAAAAACAATAAATATTGGTGAGGATGTGGGGAAATTGGAACTCTTCAACACTGTTAGTGGGATTGCACATTAGCTCAGCCGCCATAGTGATCAGTGTGGAGATTCCTCAGAAAACTGGGAATGGATCCACCATGTGATCTGACTATACCACTCCTGGGTATCTTTCCAAAGGAGCTGAAATAAGAGAACTAGAGTAATATATGCATACCCATGTTCATAGCAGCACAATTCACAATAGCCAAATTATGGAACCAACCTACGTGTTCATCAACAGATGAATGGATTGCAAAATTATGGGATATCAGCCAGGCGTGGTGGCACACACTTGTAATCCCAGTACTTTGGGAGGCGGAGACCGGAGGATCCGGGTTCATGGCCAGCCTCAGCTCTCTCTCTCTCTCTCTCTCTCCCTGTCTCT
>PVJS01056751.1:0-12250 GCA_004027185.1 Glis glis | reverse complement strand
AGAGATACGCAAATCAAAACTACTCTAAGATTTCATCTAACCCCAATTAGAATGGCAATCATTAAGAAGTCAAACAACAACAAATGTTGGTGAGGATGTTGGGAAATAGGTATTCTTCTACACTGTTAGTGGGATTGCAAACTAGTTCAACCACTATGGAGATCAGTGTGAAGATTCCTCAGAAAACTGGGAATGGATCCACCATATGATCCGGCTATACCACTACTGGGTATCATACCAAAGGGAATGAAACTAGAAAACTACAGTAATATATGCATACCCATGTTCATGGCAGCACAATTCACAGTGGCCAAATTATGGAAGCAACCTAGGTGTCCATCAACAGATGAGTGGATTACAAAATTGTGGGAAATGGAATTCTACTCAGCAATAAAGAAGAACAAAATAACAGCATTTGCAAGAAAATGGAAGGATCTGGAGAACATTATGTCAAGCGAGATCAGCCAATCACAAAAAAATGAGGGACATATGTTTTCATTAATATGTGCAACCTAGGGAGTAGTGGGGACACACAAGGGACACCGGTTGATAATGGAGAACCCTCAGTGGGGCAAGGGAAGTGGTACAAGGGAAGGGGAGGGCAAGAAAGAAGTGAATCAGTGGAATTACTATCATAAACAATGTGTACATGTGAGAATATACTGACATCATTCTCGGTACTTTATATGGGTGGAGGGAGGCGGGGGGGACACTAAGAGCTGTGTGCATGTAATGTTAACATCAAATAAATATTCATTGTGATGTGAGACTGCAATGCACCAATAAAAGCATAAAAAACTTTAATTTTTGAATTGCCACATATTTAGAACATAATCTGAGCAGAATACCCACTCCCTCTCAGGGCCTCTTATTGAAATATTACCCACCCTTAAAGTTGCATATCAAACAACTCAACTCCTTTAGAGTATTTTCCAATCTCTTGAGTCTAACTTGATTATTCCTTTGAAAGCTACAAAGCCCTGTACCTTCTCTCATGATATTTAACATGCTCTACCTTGGATATTTCATAGGCAAGTGTCATGTCAACACCACTCTAAGTTCCTCCAAGATAGCTCTATCTCCCATGTCACCTAGCTGTTTTACAGCACATACCAGAAACTCAAAAAAAAAAAAAAGTTATCTGAGTGAGTGAATGAACAAAATGAAATTCAATATTAAGTGTGGAATAAATCACCTCCTATGCTTAGGAACTGTTACCATTTAACTATTTCCTAATGGACAGTGAATTTATAATCTGTTCAGAATCACAGACTCTAGGGTCACAGGAACCCCCTGAGGGTTATCTAGTTTAATCTACCTAGTTATTTCAGAAGATCCAAATATCCCTTCTACAACATGCATTCTGCACATATTTAAAATATCAAGTATATGCAGGAGGGGAGCAAGGAGGAAAGACACAGTAAAAATATTAGACATGCTTTCATGAGTGTTATATTCTAGATAGGCAATCAAAAATTAACAAGATTATTACAGACTGAGACAGAGGCTGGGAGGACAACAATTGGGGTACTATGGTTGAGAGTACCTGGGAAAGATCACCCTAGATAGGACACTCATGGAGTGTCTGATTAGAGACTTGAAGTAACAGAAGAAATTAGCCTCAGCAAGAACCATGGGAGAACATTCTAGGAAAAAAGAAACATCAAAGGTCTCACTTAAGAAAAAACCTGGCACAGCCGGGCATGGTGGCGCACGCTTGTAATCCCAGTACTTGGGAGGCTGAGACCAGAGGATCGCAGTTTCCCGGCCAGCCTCACCTACTTAGTGAGGCCCTCCGCAACTTAGTGAGACCCTGTTTCAAAATAAAAAACAAAAAATAGGGCTAGGGGTGTAGCTCGGAGGTAGAATGCCCCTGGGTTCAATCCCCAGTACCGCAAAAAAAAAAAAAAAGAACTTGGCACATTTGAGGAGGAGCAGAAAGAAGGCCAATAAGGAGAGTATCTGGCAAGGAAGAGTGGTAGGAGTCAAGAGAGGGAGCAGCATCCAAATTATGTAGGGGCATGTTTGGGCCATGATAAAGGAGTTGGATTTTATGCTTAGAGAAATGGGAAAACAAGGAGGGCTGAAGTAGGAGCATGGCATATGATTTTTTAACATCATTTGGGCTGCCGGGTGGAGAACTGTTGCAGAGGGATGAGGGGAAGCCAGAAAGGAGGCAACTCCACTCATTTAACTGGAAGGTGATGATGGCTCCCGCGGGGCTGTGGCCAGGGGAATAAAAACAAAGTCAGTTCCGAGGCTGAACTGACTGGACTCGCTGAAAAATTGGAAGTGTGGATGTAAGGAAGGGGAAGGGATTTCCTTAACAAGTGGGTGAAAAGACATTTGTTGAGATGGGAAAAATTGGGAATGGGATTTGTTTAAAGAAGAATAAGAGCTCTGTTTTGCCCAGGGCAAAGTTAAGACACCTATCCGATATCCACGTGGGGAAGCTATGTGGGATCAGTCTGGGAATCGGGTGAAACTTCGCCTAAGTTATTATTCTGCAAGTTGGCACACTGCAGTACTCCACGTCCCGCTCAGTCTGTCTTCGGAGGCCACAAAATAACTGTGACGCCCTTTCCCGTCCAGCACTAAACATCTGCTAAGAGACTGGACTTCATCCTCCGGGCAACCGGGAACAGGGAAGACGCTAGGCAGGTTGGGCTTCAGGAGAACGGCTCGGGGCGCCTCGCTCCAGTCGCGGAAGACAAAGGCACAGGGATGTCAGGAACCACAGAGCGCGCAAAGTGAACGCCTCCCTCGACCACCGCAAGGTCGTCTCCGGGGCGCAGAGCCTGCGCAGCAGCCCCGCCGCCCGTCCTCCCCGCCCCCGCATCCGGGCCTCCTCCGGTCCCGAGCGGCATCTTCCTAAGCCCGGGAGCTCCCGGCTCTCACCCGCCGTCTCCTCACGCCGGGCCGTGTTCTTGCCCTTGGGCTTCTGCTCGCGGAGTTCTCGTCCCCGCGGCTCCCCGCCCGCCCTGCGCTTCGGAGCCATGCCACCCGGATAAAACTCCCGTGGCGTGCGACGCAGCAGACCGCTAAAAGATAAACGCCGCCGAGCGCGGGGTGCGCCCCCAGGCGGCAGCAGGCCCGGCCGCACGCCTCCGTGGGGGACCTAGAAGGCGGAGGCGCCCCATCTCCAGACGACCAAAACAAACTACGGAAAGCGAGAAGGGACAAAACAACACTCGCCACTTCCGCTCTGCCGCGTCCCCGCACTTCCGGTCCTCAAGTCCCGGAGTCGCCGCGCGTACTCTCGCGAGAGGCGGGAAAGGGCGCAGGGTTTGAAACATGGCGGACGACGTGGACCAGGTGAGTGTGTTCTACGGGACTCGCGCCAGGACACCTTTCCTGCTCCCGGCGCTGGCCCTGCTCGGCTTCCCGTGCCTACCAGGGCTGCCTTCTCCATTCTCACGGGAAAGCGGCTTGCCGTGCCTCCTCTCTCGGGGTCACCACTGCCCAGTTTGCTTCTTTCAGTAACCGCGCCCCTTCCTAATTTTGCTGCAGACCCTGAGATCTTTCTCAAGTTACTCATCGCGCTTGTCACGTATCTCTTGAATCTTAGCTTTGCCTGTAGAGTGGGAATAGTTACCCCGCCTGCCTCACGGAGCTGTCGGGATTCCACTGATAAAAGGACTCATTACTGAGCACAACTATATACTCACTCAACAGATAGGTAGTGTGTACCAACTTTGCATGGCTAGACACTGTTTTACGCACCAGGTACACTGGCATTGACATAAGTGATCCCTTTCCTAACTGGAAGCTTATATTTTCGGGGAGGACAGATTAAAGTAGATATAAATATATGAGATGCAGAGGAACTATGCGTGGTATGAAGGAAACAAGAAATGGGTATACACAGTAAAAAAGAGTCCTGGGATTTTTCACCTATTCTTCTCTCTTCCTCAGATATCTTTGTGAATCAGGCTACAGCTTCTTCAGCTTTCTACTGAAATCTCACCTAGCACTCCCCCTTATGGTGCTTTATTTTTTTCATAGCATGCTATTTTTCATATTAAATGTGTGCTTTCTTTTTTTTATTTTTCGGTACCGGGGATTGAACGCAGGGGCGTTCTACCTCCGCGCTACGCCCCCGGCCCTATTTTTTATGCTTTATTTTGAAACCGGGTCTCACAAAGTTGCGGAGGGCCTCACTAAGGAGAGAGAGAGAGACAGGGAGAGAGAGAGACAGGGAGAGAGAGAGACAGAGCGAGAGCTGAGGTTGGCCGCGAACCCGGATCCTCCGGTCTCTGCCTCCCAAAGTACTGGGATTACAAGCGTGCGCCACCACGCCCGGCTCTATGTGCTTTCTTTAATGTGTTTCTCCCGCCTCCAGAATGTGAGCTTCATAAGAGCAGGGATTTATTTTGTTCACTCTTTTTTCCTTAGGGTTTAGGAAAATGCTGGAAGCATCAACAAATATCTACTGAGTGAATGAACCAAATGATCAGGGAGGCACCGTTTTTTTTTTTTTTCGGTACCGGGGACTGAACCCAGGGGCGTTCTACCTCCGCGCTACACCCCCGGCCCTATTTTTTATACTTTATTTTGAAACCGGGTCTCACGAAGTTGCAGAGGGCCTCACTAAGTAGAGAGAGAGAGAGAGAGAGAGAGCGAGCTGAGGCTGGCCGTGAACCCGGATCCTCTGGTCTCCGCCTCCCAAAGTACTGGGACTACAAGCGTGGGCCACCACACCCGGCTCAGGGGAGGCATCTTTGAAAAAATAATATTTAAAGCCATAGGATGGAAAGGGTGGACAGTGGGCATCCTAGACTGTGATTGATATATGTATATTTTTGTGGTATCATAATTATATATTATATAACATTTCTCCACACTAAAATGAGCTCCTCCCTGGTGGGGACTGTGACTTCTGTATCATTGTAATCCAGTGGTTAGTTATCTGGTCCTTAACAAGCACCTGTTGCACTGATTGAGGGGAAGCACCAATTGAAGTCAGGAGGGTTTTTTCTTTCTTTTATTTAGCCTTTTTTTTTTTTTTTGCAGTACCGGGGATTGAACGCAGGGGCGTTCTACCTCCGTGCTACGCCCCCGGCCCTATTTTTTATACTTTATTTTGAAACCGGGTCTCACGAAGTTGTGGAGGGCCTCACCAAGGAGAGAGAGAGAGACAGGGAGAGAGCGAGCGAGAGATCTGAGGCTGGCCGCGAACCTGGATCCTCCAGTCTCTGCCTCCCAAAGTACTGGGATTACAAGCATGTGCCACCACGCCCGGCTTATTTAGCCTTTTGAAGATGTAGAGACCATAACTAACCTTCATTCACTTCCCTCCACTGGCCTCGTGTACTCACTGAAGAAGCTCTTCTTAATCTCAATGACTCTCTTAAAAAAATTTTTTTGTTTGCTTTTTAATCCTAACAACTTTGTGTGTGTGGGGGGGGTACTGGAGATGGAACCCAGGGGCCTTCTACCTCTGGGGTATAGCCCTATTTCATTTTTTATTTGGAAACAAGGTCTTGCTAAGTTGCTGAATCTGATCTCCAACCTATGATCCTCCTGTCTCAGCCTCCCAAGTACTGGGATTATAGGCATGTGCCACCATGCCTGGCTAATCTTAACTCTTAATTGCTGCAACCATCCATTCATCAGAATGACCCCAAGTCATCCTAGCCCTGACTTCTGAAACCTGTTTCCAACAGTTCTTTAATAGTAATAATAGAAACCATGTATAAGTATCTTGTGTATGCCGGGTATTAGGACCCCTGAAGGAACATTGTGGAAATTGAGGATTAGAAGTAGCATGATTTGTAGACTGAGTTCAGAAGTGTCAGATCGGAATCAGGAATTGAACCCAGATTGCCTGACTCTAAAGTGCTTTCAACCAGTAAACTATACTACGTAGTAAATATTCATCTTACTGGCCAATTGGTACCCTAAACTCAACCTGCCCTGTGCTAAATTCAGTCTTCCCTTAAATCTTTACCTCTGCTTGGCATTCTGATTAGAATTCACATAAACATCACAGGAATGCTTTTCAAATGATTAAATGGTATTTGAGATGAAGCTACAGTCACTGAACCTGACCCCCTATTCCCTCAAATTAGGTCCCACAGTTTGGATTTTGAGGGAACAAAATACAGTCATAATTATTTTGCTGTATAATCCCTTCCTACATATGTGTTTTAGCCCTCATTTATATAGCAGTTATTATACACAAAAGGCATCATTCTAAACCTTTATATGTACCATTTAAGCCTCACAGTGACAATATTAGGTGGACGTTATTATTTTCCCTGTTTTACAAATTAGAAGACAGGCATTGAGAGGTTAAGTGACTTGCCCACAGTCACACAGCATAGCAGTAATTCAAACACTACACTACTGATCTACGACATTACTGATCCTATTTCTTTTATCAGCAACAAACTACCAATACTGTAGAGGAGCCCCTGGATCTCATCAGGCTCAGCCTGGACGAACGAATTTATGTGAAGATGAGAAATGACCGAGAGCTTCGAGGCAGATTACATGTAAGTTAGCATTATCAAATTACCTTGAAATCAGATTGTTTCCTTGTTGTTCCCTCCTGCCCTTACTCCTTTGAATTAGAAGAACTGTCCATTGTAAGAGAAGATTTTTATGCATATACCAGTGGTATATGCATAAATATGTGTTTTATTATGAAAAAATTAAATAGCACTGAAATACCTAGAGTAAAAGGTGAAATCCCATCTCTGTTGGTAACCACTGTTAAAATTTGGGACTATAGTCATTCATATCTCTTCTGTATATCTACACATAGTATGCATCTGTGTATTCATATTTTGCACTATGTATGCTACCTCTTTAAAAAAATGGTATCTGTTGTGTGTGGAGGGTAAGGGGTACTGGGGGTTGAACACAGTGGTGTTCTACCTCTGAGCTCCACCCAGACCTATTTTTTTATTTTGAAACAGGGTTTCACTAAGTTGCCAAGGCTAGCTTCAAACCTGCGATCCTCCTGCCTCAGCCTCCCAAGTACTGGTATTACAGGCATGTGCCGCCCCACCTGGCTCCTTATTTTTTCATTTACTCTTTCTTGGAAATCATTGATTTTGAGTGCATATTGTTTACATCCTTTATTTACATTAGGGAAGCCCTGGATAGCAACCTAACAACTACAAAGGAATCTATATAATAGTAACATTTAGATTATTTTCCATTTCTTGCTACAATAAACAATGCTGCAGTAGGTGTTTTATACATATTTCTTTGTGCATACCTGCAGTTATTTCTATAGCATTGGTCCCTTGAAGTAATCCCACTTGATTGTAAAGAGGATACTGAAGGTTTTGCCTTTCCTTGATGACTTGTTACTTTCCTACCTGTGTTGTTTTTGTTACTATTACTCTACCCTAAACTGACTAAAAGTAGGTAACATTTACTGAGCATTAGATGCTAGATATTATTATCCTAAATATCTTACATGTGATGGCTATTATTCTAAGTATTTTGTATGTGATGTCTCATAACAAGCCTGTGATGGTAGATTCTACTAATTATCCCTCTCTGCAGTTGAGGAAGTTCAGGCTCAAAAAGGTGAAGTTGAGCCAGGCATGGTGCACACTTGTAATCCCAGTACTTGGGAGGCTGACACAGGAGGATCGCAGGTCTGTAGCTAGCCCCAGCTACCTAGTAAGGCCCTCTGCAACTTAGTGAGACCCTGTTTCAAAATAAAGAATAAAAAATAGGGCTAGGGGTATAGCTCGGAGGTAGAATGCCCCTGGGTTCAATCCCCAGTACCGCAAAAAAAAAAAGAGGTGACGTTGCTTGCCCAAGGTGACACAGCCAGTAAAGCAGAGCTGGAGTGTGAACCCAGATAGCCTCACTTCATCCCTACTCTTAAGCACTGCAGTTGTACCTTCCAGGAAACTCAAAGAAAGCCTCTGTGGTTTGAAAGGAAATAGAGACCTAGGGAGACAGACATGTCAGTCTAGCGTTAAGGGAAGAGGAACTCCAAGAAATGCAAGTGTCGACTTTGGGAGAAAGATAGTCTTGAGCTATTTACATGGGTCTGTGGCACATGGAAAAACACCCAAGACAGACGCATATCCCTTTACTCTTCGAGGCTTCTTTAGTTTCCTGTGTAAACTTTATTGCCTCTATACTAATTGGCCTCAACTTTCTGTTTTTTTCCTCCTCAATTGTATTTTTTGCTCTTGCTGGTGTACCCTGCCTACCAGTTCCCCACATGGCTGGTAGGCTATTTTTATCTTGATGGGAGCAAGCAAACCATTTAGCACTTTGTTCGAAGTAAATGGAAGTCGGTTCTGAATAAGGCCCCAGGTAGTTCACCATTTTGATAAAATGCATGAACTTTGGAGGTTGCATCAAGTAAGTGTCTTAGTTACAGCATGTAGTCTCTGAGCCCACGGGTGCCAGACACATTTAAGGTCTAGATAGGTTATAAATGGATGAGGTGTTGCTCTACTTACTTTACCTTTGTGGGGTCCTGTCCATACTAGGACGGGGAGAGTCAGATAACAGTGTCCTATGCCTTAAGAAAACTGCAATGCCAGCCAGGCGTGGTGGCGCACGCTTGTAAGCCTAGTACTTGGGAGGCTGAGACAGGAGGATCGCAGGTTCAAGGATAGCCTCAGCAAGTAGTGAGACTCTCATCAACCTCGCGAGACCCTGTTTTCAAATAAAAATAAAAAATAGGGCTGGGGGTGTAGCTCAGAGGTAGAATGCTTCTGAGTTCAAAAAAAAAAACTGCAATGCCATGTTTTAGCACTTAAAGAATTTTTATCTCACTGTTTTGTTTCTGTCACACTGTTACAAATGGAATTGAAAGAAGTCTACTGATATATGATAAATTTGCTATTTTTCATAATTAAATATGACTGCCTTGGATAAAAAGTAGGGTGGATACTTAAAATAATTTCAAGTAAATTTATTTTTGGTCCTATAAACAATGTTATTTTTATCAGGTCAAATAAGTTTCATTGGAAATGACTTGTAAAGAAACAGTATACTAGTGCAACAGTATATATTATATTTTATGTGCATGTAAAAGTTTATGATGTAAGTATTAAATGTATTACTTGTAGTTGCGCCATTTGCATATTGTAAGTTCTATTGTTTCTTGATTTAATTATTTTTTTTATTTCTTACCCTTCCACTCCAGGCTTACGATCAACACTTAAATATGATATTGGGAGATGTGGAAGAAACTGTCACTACTATAGAAATTGATGAAGAGACATATGAAGAGATATATAAAGTAAGTCATCCAATTCTATTCATCACTTTGAAAATGTCATTTGTTCTCAGCATACAATAGCTTAACACATATGGAAAGCCTGTCTTTTTTTGTGGTGGTGGTGGTGGTGGTGGTACTTGGGATTGAACCCAAGGGCATTCTACCACTGAGCTACACCCCCAGCCCTATTTTATTTTGAAACAGGGTCTTACTAAATTGTCAAGGGTCTCACTAAGTTGCTAAGGCTGGCCTCGAACCTGCCATCCTCCTGTCTTAGCCTCCCAAGTACTGGAATTACAGGCATGTGCTACCATACCTGGCTTACATTGCACATGTTTTTAACATGTGCAATTATACAGATATAATGTTCCAATTCTATAATGCATTTTCTTTTTTTATGCTTTAGCATCTCTAAAATCTGGTTGCTTCTTATAGCTGAGATGATAAGAAAAAATAGTCTCAGTTTAATTGGCACCATTTTTCCTTTTTAGTTTAACCAACGCTTACAAATGACATCTCGAATGTGATAAGATATGGAATATGCAGTTTTACATTCTGTTGCTTTCTTCAAGTAATATTGTTAACTTAAGAATTTCACCATAGGAATAGACTCTTTGTGAACATTTTAATGCTGTCGTCTTGAATTCTGCTTGTGACACAAATGACTCTTCACCTCTAGTGTGTCCATTCTTAGGGGAGCACCACTCTTCACTCCAGGTTTGCAGTGACTGACAGCAGACTCCACCTCTCTCATCCCTACTAACCTGCTCAGAGGAGGGTTCCTCCTGACACTGTTGAAGGTGCTGAGTGTCTGTGCACCCTGCGTTTCTCTGGGTGGAGTACCAGTCAGTCAGTGCAGGCACTGACCTCCATGAAGATTCACAGCTGCTCCCATCAGAGGCTTCAGGGGTGTCTAAATACCACACACGGCAGGCTGGGTGCAGGTGGCCTCTCTTGCCTCCAGAGTTACAGCCACAGAGCAGTAAGCAAATTTAGTTAGTGAGATGTTTTCTACATCATGATTTATCAGATAAAATGTTAAAAATAAGATCACTGGCCGGGCGTGGTGGCACACGCTTGTAATCCCAGTACTTGGGAGGTGGAGACCGGAGGATCTGGGTTCTCAGCCAGCCTCAGCTACTTAGTGAGGCCCTCTGCAACTTTGTGAGACCTGGTTTCAAAATTAAGTATAAAAAAATAGGGCCGGGGGTGTAGCTCGGAGGTAAAACGCCCCTGGGTTCAATCCCCAGTATCAAACAACAACAACAAAAAAAATCACTGGATAATAGAAAATGCTTTTCCTGTTTTTTCTATAAAGAAAAAAAAATATTTTCTCTGGAAAGTGTAATATTATGCCACTTTCTATAATGAAGGCTTGTCGTGTACAGGCAACTTTATCTTGTAGGCTTTTAGATGTATGCGATAGTTTCTCATTGTAGGGTAAGCTGTTTATGAGCTATTGGCATAGAAAGGACAGATAGTGTATCACAGGGAGTATCTACAGTCAACTCGCTTCAGCATCATGGAGACCAACTGCCTCAGTCTTCTTGCACACTCTCTTTTTATATCTCTGTTCAAGATAGGAAATCAAACTAAATGGTTTCTCACTAGGCCCATTGTATGTTTTGCTCTCTTTCCTCTATTGAAATAACTAGTGAACATCCGCACTACCAAAACAGTAGGGGACCCACAGACCACAGATATTTTGTGGGGTTTTTTTCTTAATTTACATAATTAACTCTTGAATAATTGAGTTGGCTGCTGATTTGTTAATGAGAAGGCAGAAAGCAGTCAGCCTTGCTCTCTTTTTTTTTTTTTTATTTTGGTACTAGGGATTGAACCCAGGGTCATTCTACCTCTGAGCTACACCCCAGCCCTATTTTATTTTTTTATTTTGAAATAGGGTCTTGCAGCTGGGCGTGGTGGCACACACTTGTAATCCCAGTACTAGGAGGCTGAGACTGGAGGATCTGGGTTCGCGGCCAGCCTCAGCTACTTAGTGAGGCCCTCTGCAATTTAGTGAGACCCTGTTTCAAAATAAAGAATAAAAAAATTGGGCTGGGGGTGTAGCTCGGAGGTAGAATGCCCCTGGGTTCAATCCCCAGTGCCGCAAAAAAAAAGAAAAAGAAATAGGGTCTTGCTAGTTGGACGTGGTGGCACACACTTGTAATCTCAGTACTTGGGAGGCTGAGACAGGAGGATCGCAGGTTCAAGGACAGACTCATCAAGTAAAATAGTGAGACTCTTGTCAATCTAGCAAGACCCTGTTTCAAAATAAAAATAAAAATAGGGCTGGGTGTGTAGCTCGGAGGTAGAATTCACCAGTACCGCAAAAAAAAAAAAAAAGAAAAGAAAAGAAATAGGGTCTTGTTAAGTTACCGACTCGCCAAGTTGCTGAGGCTGGCCTCGAACTTGCGATCCTCCTGTCTCATCCTCCCGAGTACTGGGATTATGAGTACTGGGATTATGCATGTGTGCCACCACGCCTGGCCAGCCTTGCTCTTTTGACTCTGGCTCCTCTGCAATTGGAGTGTCCATTGTGTACTGCTAACAGTGGGCTGTCTATCGGGCCCCACCCTACTTTTTCTTTCTTTTCTTTTGTGGTACTGGGGGTAGAACCCCCATTTTTTAAATTTGGAAACAGGATCTCACTAAGTTACTGAGAGCCTCACTTAGTTGCTGAGGCAGACTTGGAAGCCTCCTCTCTCAGCCTCCCAAGTACTGGGATTTCAGGCGTGGGCCACCACACCCGGCCGCACCCTGCTTTTTCAATCATCGGTGTTTACTGCCTTCCTTTGCCACATACCTCTAGTTTGGGGGTGTTGTTCCCTTTTGTAACTGAGCCATTTGCTCCCGCTGCTTGCAGTTCCCTCCCTCACCTTCAGACCTCCACCTAGAGGCTGTGTAGGCAGCATCAGGTGTCTCTTTCACCTCCCCCAAATTAATGGTGACTATTTGCTACAGTGCCTTTGCGAGGAAAAAAATGCCCTTAATCTGATCTTTTTTTTTTTTTTTTTTTTTTTTTTTTTTTTTTTTTTATTT
>PVJS01056750.1:0-12250 GCA_004027185.1 Glis glis | reverse complement strand
AAGAGAGAGAGAGAGAGAGAGAGAGAGAGAGAGGCAGAGAGAGAGAGAGAGAGAGAGAGAGAGAGAGAGAGCTGAGGCTGGCCGCGAACCCAGATCCTGCGGTCTCTGCCTCCCAAAGTACTGGGATTACAAGCGTGCGCCACCACGCCCAGTGGTAGTTTATTATTTTAAAATTTATAGAATAAGCTGGTTTCACTTCTCATGTAAAGTTAAGGGTTGGTTTTTAAAAATACTTTTACTTTATAGATTAATATGAAGATAGTTGACATATTTACATTGGCTTTTTCCATTAGTTGACATGATTTATAGCTCTTATTTAAAGCTTTTCAATGCAGCTTTAAATGTCTTTAAATTTAATTGTATTTTGTTTGTGTTAAATTTGTTCTAAACTACATTATCCTAGTTACTTTTTGCCTTGCAAATAATATCTTTTTTGAATATGTGATTGATCTTAACCTTGTCAGGAAATTTATTTCAATTAATTTGTTATTAATTATATAATTGTATATAAGATTTGAACACATTGCTGAACTCTCATTAATTATAATAATTTGCATTAAGAATATTTTATTTTCTATATTTACAGTCATATCATCAGTTGCTAATAACAGCTTATCTTTGGTCTTCATTTATTGATTTGCTTATGTCTTCCGCCAGACTATTTATTTACTCATATCTTACTGCACATTATCCAAAGTAATAGACCTAGATCTGACTCTCTGATTTCAGTACTAACATTAATATTTTATGTAAGGATGATCTTGGATTTTGACTCATAGCTAAACAGTACAGGGGTTCTGGTTTTGTTCTGATTTTTTTTTTTTTTACTTTGATCTTGTAGTATTTCTTTACTAACCATGAGTATAGCAAAGCAATAATAAATCCATTTTCTCTCATATCTACATATTTTCAATTTAGATATCAGTGTTTTCAGGTATCAGACCTGTAGTATTGGCAAAACTATATATAGGCCAACTAGAAAACAACTGATAAAAAGAGTATTTGCTGATAATGACTTTTTTTTCTAACTATAATGATTTGTCCCTTAGGAATTGGTGTGCTTATGTACATACCAGATTATCTCCCACAGTGACACTGGACAACCAGGTCACTTATGTTCCAGGACAGAGAGGACTGTGCGGTTGGACCAGTGGATCCTGTCCTCATGGGTATGTAATATTTCTTGAAAATAGCCACTGTGTGCATGATAATTCTTTCTGGCTGAGAATATATAAAGTTAGGTATTCCAGGTATGCATGTGTAGTAGGGTCGCAGGAGGGTCATCAGATTAGACTAGATGTATGATGTTTAGTAAATTAAAATGCAGATAGTAATACTACTTGTATCATATGATTGCTTTTAGAATCACATGAGATACTGTTTTAATATACTTAGCCAATAGTGCCTGATACATTGTGACTGTTCAATAAATGTTAACTCTCATGCATGTTTCTGTTTTTTACAGTCACTATTACTTCCATTCTATGGCCTGATCTACAATCCTATCTTTGAATTCCTTGTGAATTACATATAAAACTTTGAAAATTTATTGATAATTTTATTTTCATACTAGGTCAGAGAGAAGTCCATACATAACTTGGCACATATTCTAAAATCTGGAAAGTCAGTAATTACAGTTAAGCATGGCAAAGCAGACAAATGGGCCCTTTCTTTTTGTGTCTTTTTTAATGACCTGCATTATCTGGTTCTCATTTTCTAAAATAAAAATCTATATCATTGTCATAAAATGTAGGGCTGAGCACTTGATAAATTCTCTAAATTCATGTAGTCACAGTAGCTTAGAAGAGCCTGTAGTAAAAACTAAAATTGCTATTCAGGCCATGATGGCTAATGTTATGCAAATTGTCATACAAATAACTCAGGAAATGAATCTGACACATCAGCAATCTGGAACAATGCACAGTAAGGATACATGAAATCAAGGTGTTTCTTAGGCCCCTGAGGCATAGCTAAGGTTCATGGTCCAGCGAGCTAAGCACATCTTAGGGATTTGGGAGAGCTGAGCTCCAGGTTGGCTTCCAGCATTTACTCCCTTTGTGACAATTTCTTTGTCTACATGAGATACAAAGAATGCATTGTTAATTCTTTAGTAATGAAAATATTACCACAGTAACCCCTATCATATTGTCCTTCTGGGTTCAAGGTGAGCTCTCTCGCTCTCGCTCCCTCAACTAACCAGAAATATTTATCTTTTTTTTCTCATCTCTTTTTATGCTTTTGAATGGGTCTCACCATTCATTTACTATTTCAATACTTATACAATATTTGTCACTTTTACTTTTATTATGTCTGAGTTAGGCACAACAAATTTTCAGTTTTCCAAAGCAGGCACATTAACCCCAGCAATAATTCAACTAAGTGCTTGAGCTCATCCCTGCAAACTCTAAACAAGGTCCATTTCCAAACTGCCTTACTTTCTAGTTAGCTATCTTCATCATAGAATGAATATTAAGATTAAGCAAGATATTATGTACCCAGTTCATAGGCCATTTTATAAATATCATCTATAGACTGAAGTCATGGATACGAATAACATGACAAATTGCATTTTTTACCTACATTTACATCATTACAGCTTATAATTTAGCTTTATTTACTAATTATGGTGATTGTTGTGCTGAAATAATATAATTTGTTCACTTCTCTTCTGTTATTTCATCTCAGAAATAATATTTTTCACATTAGGTCTTCTCTCACAAATTTGTATGACAGAAATAGTAGATAGTGTAACTTTAAAACTTTGCAGGGGCCGGGCGTGGTGGCGCACGCTTATAATCCCAGTACTTTGGGAGGCAGAGACCGGAGGATCCGGTTCATGGACAGCCTCAGCTCTCTCTCTCTCTCTCTCCCTGTGTCTCTCTCTCTCTTTCTCTACTTAGTGAGGCCCTCTGCAACTTCGTGAGACCCAGTTTCAAAATAAAGTATAAAAAATAGGGCCTGGGGTGTAGCTCAGAGGTAGAACGCCCCTGGGTTCAATCCCCGGTACTGCAAAAAAAAAAAAAAAAAACTTTGTAGGGCAGAAAGTATAAGCTGAAACTGACAGTGGTTATCCTAATTTCAATTAGATCACTGATACGCAATTTGTTTCAAGTTGTTTGACTTTGAGCTGACGAAAAAGGTGAAGATCTTTTAGACCACAACACTATAGACATTGATAGAAATCGAAATGAAGTAAATTATCCCCATATAACTTAAAAACTGGAATTAAAATGAGTTCTAATATTGATTTAGCTAAAAAAATTATATTACAGAAAAAACCTATCATATCTTTAGAAAATGTAATGATAGGTATTAATTTAAAATACAAACAGCATAACCACTAATACTTTTTGTAGTGTGCTCAAAGAAATCTACTTTGGGCAGTTTTTAATGTAATATTGATGATGAAGATTATGATTCTAACAGCTAACACTAAATACTTGTTATATATCAGGCATCGTTCCAAATACTTTACATTTACAATTCTCACTGATAACTTAATATGAGGCAAATAATTCATTTTCCCCCACTCACTGTCCTCTCTAGACCTCAGAAGGTATCTAATCCTGTCTACAGGATGCAACATAAAATCGTCACCTCACTGGAATGGAAGTGCTGTCCTGGATACAGTGGACCAAAATGCGAAATAAAAGGTATGCACTAATATTCACTTCACAATAATTAGAAGCATAAAAATTGTAAAGAAGAAGCAACTGATTCCATTGAAGAAAAGAATTGCTTTTTCTGTTTTGAACCAAGGTAAACTAACATATAGCCAAAATGGTAGTTGTCTTACTTTTTTAAAGCTTCCTTACTTGGTAGCTATTATAGCATCCTAAAATCTCATAAACTGTACTTTAACTTATCCCCCCTTTTTATGTTGGTTTCATGTGACAAGTAAGTGGGGATCTTACTAATTATCTTATTTGTTCTTAACTAAATACTATAACCATATGCCAATTAAAATATCAGGAATACTAATTTCATGTTATTAAGTAAATTATTAGAAGTAACCATATATAAAAATAAGATGGCCCATTAGTTTTGTTCCAGTTCAATTATTTGAAATAACTTGCATATGAATGAAATTCCATGTTAAAGAATATACCAAGTACACAAATAATTCTTTTTTTTTAATCCTAAAGGAGCCAGTTTTTTCAACTGAGATATTAAGGATTTTCTGGTGGCAAAAATGATCAAACACATGGTAACCTGCTGTGGCCTAATATTCATGTGACTATTATTTTGCTTTTGGCTTTAAACAGATTTCCTTTGAAAAATAAGATATGGCATCAGCATACATATTTTAAATGAATGAATATTATAAGAAAGGCCATTAGCAGTGGTGGCGAATTCAATCAACAGTGTAAGAGACTGTGATTAAAAATTAATGTCAGTGTGGAGAAATGATTATGATTCACATTAAGAAAAAGAAAATCATAATACAAGAGCTCTAGGAATCTTGCAATTTAGTTAGGGATATTAAATATGGTTTTGCTAGCCCATACAATGAGAATCAGTCGGGAAATTTCTCCACAATGCTCTTTGCTCTGGATCTAGCCTGAATTTCAAAGATAATTGAAAAAAATGTGTTTTCAGACTGTAGCATGAATATATACTGCATTTATAATCAGGTAAAATAAACTTTTAACAAAAATATGATCTATTCTGAAAATATTTGGAAATGAGGTAATATAGCATATTCTAAAAATATCCAAATATAGTCCTGTTTTCAAAGAACCTCTGATTTATAAATATATTCACAATGGTAAAGCATGTTTGTTTCTTTTCCATATTTTACAAATGATTAAAAAATCTGGACAGTACTTAGCATTATATTTCTCTACTTAGATGAAGAAGGATATTTGGGAAACTTTAATTCCATTATTAATTCTTGAAGATTCAAATGTTTGTTTGCAGAGTACCTCTCTAGAAATTTAGGATATCATTACATACCTTGTTACATAAGGGTCTGAATGTAGCTAGGAGGCAGGGAGCAAAGTGTATAGGTCAGAGATCTTTCTGGGCTTCAGACAATGAGGACGATCACTCCGTGCTTCCATCTATTATACTTGCTAATTGATTTGTAATCACTATGGTGGACTGTGTACACAGAGGAAGGAAAAATACAGAGAACTCCATTATTATAAATACACACTTAAGAAACAAAGACTGGTTGACAATGTTGAATATCTACTTTGTATGTCATTCCCTTTTGTCAAATTATTATATCAAATACTTAAATTGGGTTTGAGTGCTTGAGCTTCAATTATCTAGTGAAACCTTGTATTCTAATTGGAAGCAACCTGTGGGTACCTTTGATACTAGATTTACAAATTGTTGTCTTAATTCACATTGACAAATATGTTCCAGAATAGTTCTGATTATGACCTTCTGTCACAGTCGTGTAATTGGAACCACTCCTATTCAGGTATCTGCCGAATGAACTCTTGTGGAAAGATCTCCTTTCTATTGAAATCTATGGTGGGGATGATGCTTTGATAGCAGGAATGCCCACGTGTGCCATGCTGTCAACAATCAATTTGAATAGAACTTTGATTCCAAAAGAATATCCCTTTGCTCCTGCAATGCTCTGACCATCTTTCTCTTCACTTTTACAGAAGTTCATAAAAACAGTTGACTTTTTTATTTGTGTGGTTGATGTGGTGGTAGTATTGAGAACTACTGGGTCCTTTTTTCTCTAAACTATTCTTGTTTTTCATTATCTTTATTCTAGGGTTTTTTTTTCTTCACATTTTTTCCTTCTGATACCCAATTATATTCTAAGTCCTACTCCCTCCTTTCTTTCACACTTTATAAATATGCCACCAGTCTTTTATTCTTGCACTGGAGAGAAAATCATCCCCTGTAAGAATAAACAGTGGTTGACAACACTGCCCATGCTGTTTGATATGACAAGCTGCCTCACATAGGCAAGAATAATCAGTTTGGCTGATCCATTCTTTAAACCTCTTCTGAGCCCCCAAGGGTTTGGAATAACCTGGTTATGTAGCTACCATGACAATTATTTGGGGCTAATTTTTCAAAGCATCGGGAGATTATTTTACTCATAGAAAATCTGTACATTGCTACATACACTTCACAAATGCCTGCTTCCCCAGCACGTTTCTTCACCACAAGCAAAATTAATTCCATATGATAAAAGTAACAATTTCCTTTTAATTTGGTTACACTAGGGAAATCTTTTAAAAATAAGGAGAAGCATCAGTAAATCAGAAATAAAATGCTACTAGCAACTGGACTCTCTTTTTCTTTTCTCCTTGCAGTTTTTACCTCTTTCTTTATCTTCCTCATTAAATCTATGCTCAAATTGTTATGAAGAGATGCTATTCATCAAAATCCATGGGGAATTTTTTCTGGTGTTTCATTCTACACATGCACTTTAACTGCAGCCCAGATAATCAAAATTCTGGTAGTTATAGTTGTGGATTACCATATTAAAATAAACTTACACTATCAAAAGGAAACCACTTTTTAAAAAGTCCAAGTGAATTGAATTTTATTGAAAAAAGGAGCACTAAATTCAACATTGAAGTAATTGTTTAGATATGTTTTCATTTTTTATGCCTTTTTGGGGATCAAAAAGAGTTTTGTCTTCAGAAAGAGACCTAATTTCTGATGTAATATTCAAGAAATTTTTTGAAATGTCTGTAATAACATACCACTTAAACCTATTTCATAAAATTTGCAATCATGTATTTTCCCAGTAGATGTCTCTAAAATATTCTGAAGTGTAACAAGGAACTTGTGGCTTACTTTAATGATACAAAGGAAAGGAACTTAAAATCAAATAGTGCTATATTAAAGAGGATGAATAAAAACTTTTTGCAAATCTGTTAAAAATACAGTCTGCTTTATTCAGGTTTTCTATACGGGAAAATATTTTATAAAATTATGTTTTATATAATCTGTCACAGATATTAGGAATGCTGAAAATATGTGAGCATGTATAGGTATTGAAATAAACTGACTCCTACCATATTTCATAAATATATAACAAATATAAAAACATATAAAACATCTTAGCCGGGCCTGGTGATGCACACTTGTAATCCCAGTACTTGGGAGGCTGAGACCGGAGGATCTGGGTTCGTGGCCAGCCTCAGCTACTTAGTGAGGCCCTCCGCAACTTAGTGAGACCCTATTTCAAAATGAAGAATAAAAAATTAGGGCTGGGGGTTTAGCTCGGAGGTAGAATGCCCCTGGGTTCAATCCCCAATACTGCCAAAAAAAAAAAATAAAACATCTTGTTTTACAAATGATGTGAGATCACTCAACAAATTATGAAACAACCATTGGAACTAACACTTTAAATCTGAAGCTTCTGCAGTAAGATTATTTTAAAACATATTTCAAATAATATGAATTGAAAATTTCAGTATTTAGAAGATGAAAATATATGTCTCTTATATTTTACATATCTTGTTTTTCTCAGTGGTGCTTAATTTTTTTTCTTTTAGAAAAAACATTTTCTCCTGTAAGCATCTTGCTCAATAAAATTATGGTACAGTTAGTTAAAGAGCACTGCCCCTTAGAGTCTTTGTTGCACCAAGCTGCCTACTTTAATTTAAAGAGCAAATCTTTATATTTACACCGAATATTCACCATGCAAGTATTCACTTGATGTTGCAGGAGCAGCTGGAAGTCTGTCTTGTCAAGCCACACAGGAAGGTTCTCTAGCTCTGAGGGGACAGAGCAAGCATCCTCATTACTGAGTTACCATTAATGACTTTTTCCATATGGCTCAAAGGCCTGGAAGGAAAAAAAAGTAACTTGCAAATAAAAGCTGTCTAATTAAAAAAAGAATCAAAGCACCTAATAAGAAGCTGTTGCTTTTGCTCTTGACACTGGCTCACTTTCCTTCTCTAGGTCCTTGATCCACCACGGTCAGAGCTTCCATTGCAGGGGGGAGAAATGAGGGGATTATGTCAGCAGATAAACAAAAGGAGTCCAATTCAAACAAATTGCATCTTTAAAAAATCTGAAGTGCACAAAGATCTTTCAAAGTGCATTGATTTAAATAACTGCTCATCTGTTCTGCACCTACCACTTAGAAAGGACCAAGAATAGGAGACTTAGAAATCTGTACTCTACAAGACAAAGCAAGGGTCTCTGCTTAGGTGAAAGAGAAGACAGATTGCTTGGAAAAGCTGGAATCTGTGGCAGGCCTTGTGGTAGAGAATACGTTTGGGGAGACACAAAGATTGTTAAATGAAAAAATAAAAGAGCATCGATCAATGGAGCTCTTTATCAGGAGAGTAACTGACTCCGCCGTCAGAGATCCTATCAGTTCTGTGCAGCTGCTGGTTAAGTCCTGTGCAATAAGTTGGGATGAATGCAAGCATTGAACTCCAGTTGACAAACAGAGGGAGGAAAAGATAACATGGACTGTTCAATTTGTAAAACAGGCATTTCAAGTTTTTAACAGTCTTGCAGGGGCCACGTCCCATGAGCTCAGCAGCAAAGAGGTTCTTGTGACAACTGGATCCCAAGGATCTTTGTGCCATGCTTATTAGTTATTTCTTTTACTGTGGAGTAAAATTATCTCACTTGGTTCTCTCTCTCTCTCTCTCTCTCTATCTCTATCTCTATCTCTCTCTCTCTCTCACACACACACACACACACACACACACACTTACCTTCATTTTTTGTCATTCAACACTTTAAAATGTTTCCAATTATATTTTCTTTCAGCCTTTTCAAAACTTCACCAAAATATATAAAATATATTTTCTCATTCTGTATATTTATTTCCATATAAAGAGGAGTTAATCATCAAGATTAGAATATGTAAGAAAGCTACAGACTCTCATTTGATACTTAATTCATGTATTATTTTTTATCCCTTTCGATTTCTTTTCTTTTTTTATTTCTGACCACTTTATTTATTCTTCCTCACTTGTCACTGATATTAAAGTATTTTTCTTATGTTTTTAGTTTCTATTTTGAAGCCACTGGCTTTCTCTAGCATGTCACTTTCTACTCCCTTGTTTATAATGCAGCAGCATTTGCCTAGATCACATGAATGGCGGTTATATGAAATTGTTTTGACTCGAAGGTCAATAGAAAATTAGACTTTGATGCTCTTCATTTGCTTCCTGGCACTCTACTTCTTGGCTGGGTTTGTTCTTACATACTAAATATTTAGCATCTTGCCTGAACTGGGTAGCTCAGAAAGAACTATGTCTTCATGAAATTCTTCCACTCAAATCTCAAATAGGACCTGCAAAGATTTAAAATATGCCCCCCATGCCTCTTCATGTGTGGGCACCCCTCCTCTGTGTGCCTGTGTGTGTGTGTGTGAGAGAGAGAGAGATTGAGAGACAGAGACAGAGACAGAGAGACAGAGAGGAGAGGGAGAGAGAGAGAGAGACAGAAACAGAGACAGAAACAAAGACACAGACACAATGACACCTAACTTCCCCAATCCTTGAAGGATACTAAGTGAAACATGTTACAGTCTCCATATTAAATACACAGCATCCAATACTTTATAAAAAGTGAAACAAAGAGACCTGATTTCATTAGAATGTAACATTTCAACATAAAATAAAGCTTTGCTATTCAGAATAAACAATACCCAAATCAAATCAGTCTGCCTCTTGATTTTTGAGGCTAGGGTTGAAATGGGAAGGAATCATCATCAAATATTTTATTTTTATTTTTGTTTTTTTTTTGTGGTACTGGGGATGGAACCCAGGGGCATTCTACTGAGCTACACCCCCATCCCTATTTTAATTTTTATTTTAAAACAAGGTCTCACTAAGTTGTAGATGGCTTCACTAAGTTGCTGAGTCTGGCCGCGAACCTGCAATCCTCCTGTCTCAGCCTCTCAAGTACTG
This sequence comes from Glis glis, assembly GCA_004027185.1. Lineage (NCBI taxonomy): Eukaryota > Metazoa > Chordata > Mammalia > Rodentia > Gliridae > Glis > Glis glis. The sequence continues at coordinate 2,387 of PVJS01056750.1, read as the reverse complement.
GGATTACAAGCATGCACCACCATGTCCGGCCATAGTCAAATATTTATCCACTAATTCTATAATATCAGGTAGTGTATGAAAGATTAAGAATGCATTACTAAATTTCTTAAATTAACACATATATTATGTATAATAAATGTAAGTAATATAAATCATAACACAAATCATTCATATTTAATAATTTCTAAAGAATGTATTGAATTCTACAAATTATGGTATTTTTTTTTCCTTTAGACATGGATGACATCAACTAAGTCATGTCCCTTTCAGAGGGATGATTTAATGCTGGGAGCTGCTTCAGACCCCTTTAAAGACTTCCTCGTCAGATTCAGAACCGCTAGGTGACAGGAGGGCTTAGTGGATAATTTCTAGCAACATCAATGACATTGTCATCCTGCTGAATTCTCTGTTAGGCTCTACCACAGTAAAAGTGATTATATTCAAATGTTCCCAGCCTTTAAAAACTTTGCACTTTTAAATGTCCAGTATTTTTATTGGTAACTAATTCAGGAAATTCTTATAGGGATATCCTATTTTAATTATTTCATAGATCTTTATAAACATTATTTGGCCAAATTCAGGGGAACATAAATCAAACAACATTTATTATGCTTTTCAGTTTTGTCATATAAATGTAATTTTTATATAACTTATTGGAAAAATAAATTTGTTTTCTCATGAAACTGATTATTGTATTTGGTTTCAAATAATATATTTACATATAAATACTTCAATTAACACATACAAATACATATACATTTGTTTCAAATAGAATATATGATTCAAATATAAACATATTTATGGTATATATGAAATGTTAACAAGGGGAATTTAACAAGGGTATGATTTACAAAATACCTTTTTAGCTATTATATCACAAGTTTTCACTGAATTCAAAATATTCTTCCAATGCTTATTATTTTAATCCTAGCATGTGCTCTCTCTGTCTCTCTCTCTTTCCTGTAATTTTTCTTGTTGTCATTTATTTAATATATGGCAATAAAAGTGAAGTTCATCTAGAAAAGACTTAAGGGTTTTAGCCTTATAACACATGTGTCATTGTTTTAGTCAGATATTTTGAATACAGTAACTTGTAGTGCCAAAATTTAAAAACCAAGAACTTTATCTAAAATTTGGTCTGGAACTCCTGATTCTCACTATTTTTCCACTGGCTCCACCCATTTAAACATTCCGTACATTTTCATGTTCATAATTTTCATGGAAACATTTTTTATGAGTGTTCACATGTGTGATTATTATTAATGTAGTATCAAAGATGTTTTTCTTTCTAATTTTCTGAGATAAAGGAAAACATTAATTGTCTTTGAATTATTAATTTATGTGTATATATGTAATTAGATTATTTTAAGTATTTAATTCAAGTTTCATTAATAATAATTTTTGGAATTTTATTGGTGCAATATGATTATACATCATAGTGAAATTCAAAGTGATACATCCAAATGTGCACACAACATTTCCTGATATGGTTTCATCTTCACCCCATTCCTGTATTCCCCTTGTTCCCTCCCTGTACATACTCGTAAGGTAGTTGCCTTCATATATGGACATAATATAATTTGGTCTGTTTCCTTCCTCAAGCTTCCTTTTCCCCTCCCCTCACTTCCCTGATCAATCCACTACTCTACTGGTCTCACTTCTTATTATCATGAAGTCCCTTTCCTATTTCCTTTCCTATTTTCTCTCTAGCTTCCACTTATGAGAGAAAACATATGACTCTTGACTTTCTGAGACTGGCTGATTTCACTTGGCATAATGTTCTCTAATATTTTAAAATTTTACATAGTTGACTTAAGTTTTCTAAGAAGTTGTTCTCTCCTTTTATTAGCTGCTACATGTGTTACAACAGTAACATAAACTGATTCACAATGATATTCCTATATCTGAATTATTATATTAAGTTCCATATTTTTTCTTTTCTAAAATGCTCTATTTCAAATATAAGATGAATCATGTTTAAAATTCTGACTTCATTTTCTATGTGTTTCATTTATTGTTGTCAAGACTATTCAATAAAGTATTTTTGAAATTTTTTATTATTCTAAAAGCACAAGCAAGCTTCTCAGGCTCCCAGCTTAGCGAGACCTCTTCAAGGCTTGTGTCATAACGATGGAGAGAATGAGAAAATCAAGTGGCCATGAAAAGCACCATTGTCTTCTACCCATCCGCTCTTTCCTTATAGTGCCACTTCCTTGTGGAATGGTGGGAGACTCAAGGTTTTCATTCATATGACTTTTTTTTTTTTTTTTTTGCGGTACCAGGGATTGAATGCAGGGGCGTTCTACCTCCGTGCTACGCCCCCGGCCCTATTTTTTATACTTTATTTTGAAACCGGGTCTCACGAAGTTGTGGAGGGCCTCATTAAG
>PVJS01056749.1:0-12251 GCA_004027185.1 Glis glis | reverse complement strand
GGTGACAGCGGACATCCTTGTCTTGTTCCTGTTTTTAAAGGGAACTCTCGAAGTTTTTTGCCATTCAGTATGATGTTTGCTGTGGGCCTATTGTATATTGCCTTTATGATGTTGAAGTATGTTCCATCTATTCCAATTCTCTGCAGTGTTTTTAGCATGAATGGGTGCTGGATTTTGTCAAATGGTTTTTCAGCATCTATTGAAATGATCATGTGATTTTTGTCTTTAGTTCTGTTTATGTGATGAATTCCATGGATTGTTTTATGTAGTGAATCAGCCTTGCATCCCTGGGATAAACCCGACTTGGTCATGGTGTATAATTTTCTTGAGTGGTTTTGAATGCTGCTAGTATTTTGTTGCTAGTATTTTGTTTAGAAGTTTTGCATCTAAGTTCATCAATAATATGGGCCTGTAGTTTCCTTTCCTTGAGCTATATCTATTTGGTTTTGGTATTAATGTGATATTGGCTTTGTAGAATGTATTTGGGAGAGTCCTGTTTCTTTCTATTTCATGGAATAAATTGAGGAATATTTGGATTAGTTCTTCTATAAAGGTTTTATGGAATTCACCTGGGAAACCATCTGGACCTGGGCTTTTCTTTGATGGTCAGCTCTTTATTGCTGCTTCAATCTCTTTGATTGCTATTGGTTGGTTTAATTTTTCTATATCTTCTTGATTCAATTTGGGAGGGTTGTATGTGTCTAGAAATTTGTCAATTTCTTCTAGGTTTTCCATTTTGTTTGAGTATATCTTTTCAAAGTAGTTTCTGAAAATCCTCTGTATTTCTGCACTGTTGGTGGTGATATCTCCTTTTTCATCTCTTATTTTGGTAATTTGGGTTGATTCTCTTATTCTTTTGGTTAGGTTGGCTAATGGTTTATCTATCTTGCTGATTTGCTGTTGATTTGTTGATTTTTTGTATTGTTTTTTAATTCTCCACTTCATTGATTTCTGCTCTAATTTTAATAATTTCCTGTCTTCTATTGGCTTTGGGGTTAGACTGTTCCTGCTTTTCAAGGGCTTTGAGGTGTGTCATTAGGTTGTTTATTTGGTGCTTTTCAGTTCTACTTATGTGAGCACTCAGTGCTAAGAATTTTCCTCTTAATACTGCTTTCAACGTGTCCCAGAAATTTTTATATGTTGTTTCCCTATTTTCATTTGTTTCTAGAAATTTCTTAATTTCTTCCCTTATTTCACCTATCACCCATTCTTCATTCAGCAGTGTGGTGTTCAGTCTCCACGTGTTTATGAGATTTCTTTGTGTCTTCTTACAGTTTATTTCTAGTTTCATTCCATTATGGTCTGAATATATGTAGCAATTATGTCACATCCTTGAATTTGCAAGTACTTGCTTTGTGGCCTAGGATATGGTCTATTTTAGAGAAGGTTCCATGATCAGCTGAAAAAAATGTGAATTTGGCTGTAGTTGGATGGAATATTCCGTATTCTATAGGTCTATTTGACCTATAGAATATTTGACCTATTTGTATTCTATATAATTTGACCTCTTTGTATTCTATATAATTTGTATTCTATATAATTTGACCTATTTGTATTCTATAGGTCTATTCTGTAGGTCTATTTGACCTATGGTGTTCCTTAGGTCTGAGGCATCTTTATTGACCTTTTGTCTTGAATATCGATCAAGCGGTGTGAGAGGAGTGTTGAAGTCTCCCAATATTATTGTATTAGGATCTATGTGTGACTTAATATCACAGAGAATTTGTTTCATGAAAGTGTTCGCACCTATATTTGGGGCATAAATGTTGACTCTTATTATATCCTCTTGGTGGATTGTTCCTTTTACCAGTAAAAAGTGACCTTCTTTGTCTCTTCTGATAAGTTGAGGCTTGAAGTCTATTTTGTCTGATATCATAGTTGCTATTCCTGCTTGTCTTCATGTTCCACTAGCATGGATTACCTTGCTCTAGCGTTTTAGTTTGTGAGTGTCTTTACTTGTAAGGTGTGTTTCTTGTGAGCAGCATATAGATGGATCAAGATTTTTGATCCATTTTGCTACCTTATGTCTTTTGATTGGGAAATTGAGTCCATTTATATTCAGTGTGGTTATTGAGAGATAATTCTTAATTCCTAACATTTTGAGTTTTAACTTCTGTTTGAGGTAGTGGTTTTTTTTCTTTTCTTAGTTGGCTGTTTGATGGAAATTATTGTTTCTTTGGTTCTGGCATTTATTTATTATCTCTTCTTTATAGTTAATCTCTTTGAGTATTTTCTCTAATACTGGTTTGGCAGACATAAATTATTTCAGCTTCTGTTTGTCATGGAAGGTTTTTATTTCCCCATCAAATTTTATAGATATCTTTGCTGGGTAGGTAAATCTTGGTTGGAAGTTGTTTTCTTTCAGAGTTTGAAATATGTCACCGCAGGCCCTCCTGGCTTTCATGATGTGGTTTGGAAGGTCAGTAGTGATTTTTATTGGTTTGCCTTTGTATGTTACTTGGTTTTTTTCTTTGGTTGCCTTTAAGATTCTCTCCTTGGCCTCTACGTTAGTCAATTTGACTATTATGTGATGTGGTGAACCTCTTCTCTGATTTTGTCTATTAGGGGTTCTATATGTTTCTTGTACCTGGGTGTCAACCTCCCTTTCTGTGTTTGGGAAATTTTCTAATATTATTTCTCTGAAAAGATTATTTATTCCTTTGGTTTTAGCTTCCATTTTCTCTTCTATGCCTATTATTCTTAGGTTTGCTCTTTTCAAATTGGCTGAGATCTCTTCGATGTCTAATTCATGCTGTCAAATTGTTTTTTTTCTATATTATATACAAGTGCTCACTTTTGGAGTGGTTGTCTTCTAAGAGTGAGATTCTGTTTTCCATGTGGTCTAGTCTATTGTTGATAGTCTGTATTGATGCCTTCATTTCAGTTATTGTATCCTTCACTTCCTTCAGAGCCTCTATTTGATTCCTATTTTGGGTGTCATATTCTTTGCTTATTTGATCCTTCATTGCTTTCAGGCAGTCTCTGAATTCTTTTTGGAAATCCTGTATCGTTTCTACTACTAAAGTTCTGAATTGTCCTTCTGACAATCCCTGCATTTCTATGGTGATGGGTTTTATTATTGTGGAGTTGTGGGAGCTCATTGTTTCTTTGTTGTTCCTCCTTCCCATGATTTCAGGTTTCTTAAGTTTATATCTTTGTTGCTTTTGGTATTTCTCTCACACTCTGTAAGTTTCTCTAATCACTCTCCCTGTATAGTAAACTGTTCTGGAGGTAGATATTTATTACTAGGTGTGCCTTAAAATGACTAGCCTTTACTGTATGGTTATTCTTAGCTCTCTGTTGTGTGTTTATCATCCTTTAATATGTTCTTTGATATCTGTGTCCCGTATCGCTCCACTGTTGTTCTGCCAGTGGATTGTCGGTACTGGGTTGCAATTAGTCTAGGGTTCCTTCTGTCCGCTGCGATGGTGTTGTTGATGAGATCCAGGTGTTGAGGTCCGTGGACCTGTCACCTCTGTAATAGGGGGTAGACTCAGAGATGTGGGTAGGTCAGTTTGTACCCTGTGTGTTTTTAAACTTCAATGTCGAGTCTGTTGATTGTTTCTGTTTGTCAGTGGTAGTTAGTTTGTCTTTGGTGTCTGACAGACTTTTCTGGTGGTTCACCTATTTGGCCTGAGCACAGGTGAAGAATACTGGCACTCTCTGCTTCCTGAGTCCTTCTGTCTCTGCCTGTTTAGGCAGAGACCCTCTTGGGCTGGCCTGGGCACAGGTGGGGGAAGGCTCACCCTCTTTACTGCCTGTGTCCCTCTTTCTCTCTGCCTGGGCACAGGTGGGGGACACTGGCACTCTCCACACGTTAGGCCAATTCCTGTGCCCCTCTCAGGCTGGCCTGGGTGCAGGTGGGGGAAGGCTCACCCTCTTCACTGCCCGTGTCCCTCTTTTCTCTCTTCCTAGGCTCAGGCAGGGAACTCTGGTGATCTCTGCTTCCCAAGTCCCTCTGGGTCTGTCTGTTTAGGCGGAGACACTCTGCCACTGGCCCGGGTGCTGAGGGGGAGGGGGAAGGCCGCGGCTCTCTGCTGCCAACATCCCTCTTTCCCTCTGCCTGGGTGCAGGCCAGTAACACTGGCACTCTCCTCCTATTTAGGGTGAAACCCTCACGGGCTATATGGGTTGCAGGTGGGGAATGCTGGCGATTTCAGCTTCCCACCTCTTCTTGCCGCTGAGTCCCTCTGGGGCTGTTCTAGGCACAGGCAGGGATGCTGCTCTCCCCAGAGAAGGCTGTGTTGGTCTGCAACTTTCAGACCTGCTCTATTCCTCAGATTTTCATGTGTGGCTTCAGCCATAGACTGCTTGTGTCCCCACCCTCTCTTTTTTTCGGGGGGGCTCCCTCTCCTTCTGAGTGTGCGGAGGATCAGTGGGTTGCGATGGAAGTGGATGTAGTCGCCCTTCTCTGTCTTTTTGTCCTGGGGCTGTGGGCACTCTCTTCCCATTTAGGGCGAGTCCCTCAGGCTGTCTGGTTTGCAGGTGGGAGCGCTGGTGCTTTCCAGGTGGGGAAAGCTGGCGCTTTCAGCCTCCCGCCTCTGCTTGCCGCAGAGTCCCTCTGGGGCTGTCCTATGTGCAGGCGGGGATGCCACGCTCCCCAGAGAAGGCTGTGTTGGTCTGCAACTTTCAGACCAGCTCTATTCCTCAGTTTTTCGTATGTGGCTACAGCCACAGACTGCTTGTGTCCCCACCCTCTCTTCTTTTCGGGGGGGGGCTCTTTTCAGTTATCCTGTGAGGCTGCAGCACTCACCTCTCCAGCCGAGTATGTGGAGGACCAGTGAATTGCGATGGAAGTGGATGTAGTCATCCTTCTCTGTCTTTTTGTCCTGGGGCTGTGGGTTTTGTGGTTGATGATCCTGATGTCTGTAAGAAAGGCCTCAGGTTGCTGGTTATAAGATTTTTTGGATCTTCTGAAGGTTTCCTGCTGGTCCAGCGACCCGGTCTGGGATGGGGTTATTGTTCTCCCATCTCTGGTTGGTTGCCTCTTTTTTTTACCCTTTTTCAGCCTGGGTATTAATTGGTGGGCTTCTATGTATTCTTAAATGTTATTGTCTTTAGTTCCTATCTCCCATGAAAGTAGTGTGGGATGTGTATGGCTCTTCAGTTTGGTGCACCCAAGACAATTTAGAGACAGGCTCCTCTCGGTGTCCTTACTCTGATGCCATCTTGTTGCCCTCTGCCCAGAATTTCTTGGAATTGACTTAACGATTCAACTCGGGGTCTTCACACATATTTGGTGGCTATGGTAAATGTGTATGATAGACTGAGCAGCATCTATTCTTGGGTCATGAGGACAGGCCATTAACATGAGGAGGATCCTTTTCAATGACAAATCTAAAGACTTAATCAGTTTTGGCCAATGCTTGCTGTAGCAGTATGTACTTGTACCCCAGTGATGTGGGTGATAACTTTGGATGCTACATAGATAAGTGTTTACTACATATTACTACATATTATATTACATATTATGTTATTAAATATTATATTACAGCTACACTTTTTGTGTGTTGTGTCTGTAGTATTGGGGATTGAACCTAGGGTTGTTTTTCCTCTGAGCTATACCCCCAGTCTTTTTTATTTTTTGGTTTGAAACAGGGTCTTACTGATTGCTGATGATCTCGCTAAATTGCTGAAGCTGGCCTCAAACCTGCAATCCTCCCATCTTAGCCTCCCAAGTACTGAGATTATAGGCATATGCCACCACACATGCTACAGCTACACTTCAAACCCATGGTTTTACCATATTATTGCTTAAGGCAAAGAAAGTAGAAAATATAAAATTTATTTAAAGAAAATACATAAAATGACAAACAGTTATGTTAATGGTATGTGAAAATAGCAAAAAACTTTGAAGGATTTTTCTGGGTGCATGAATCTTGTGAAACAGTGTTTAAGGCATGGAGAACAGTGTAAGCAGTAGAACACTAGAAACGGGCAGAAGAAAACTGGAAACGCACTAAAATTTATTATCATAGGCTGTATTTTACTGATTATTATCCCATTTAAACTTTTTCCAGCCTATGAGGCAAATGTTATTATCCATAATTTGCGGGTGACATAATCCCAAATGAGGGTGAAGTCAGAACTCAATACTGGTTTCTGCTTCTAAAGCCCAGAGACTTTCTCCTCAAGGTAAGAGAAAATAGAGAATAAGACCAAACAAATGTTTAGGGAGCAGTGTTTGGTTTCTGCATCTGGCACTGGCAGAATAGGCAATTACAGAATTACTGCCTGTTACTTTTCATCTTCAGTGGGGACAAGGACTGACCACTTGCAGTTTGTTTTGTAAGTGCCATAAGCAAATACTTGGAAGACAGATGGAACTTTTCAAGTGAACAATAAAGTCAGATTCCTACACTATTAATTTTAAAATTTCAGTGTAGCTCAACAGTTCATCAGATCAAAGTGTATCTGTGAAAAATAAGACAGGTGTTTATGGGCAGTGCCATTTTAATTTTATTCGAGTTCAAGTACATAGTCTTCTTTTCATCAATAATATTATTTTTCATGTGTGTGTGTGGGGAGGAGGTATTGGGGTGTGAGCTCTGGGATGCACTACCACTAAACTATACCCCCAGCCCTTTTTATTTTTTATTTTGGACAGGGTCTTGTTAACTTGCTGAGTCTGTTCTTGAACCTGTGATATTCCTGTCTCAGCTTCCCAAGAACTGGGATTATAGGCATGCATGACCATGTCTGGCAACAATATTATTCTTTGAACTTAATTATAAGATTAATATCAACTAATCATAGAAACTTGGTAATAGAACATAAATGAGGAGGGAAAGCAATATCAATCTAAAACAGCTGTTTTATTAAAGTCTAACTCAAAACTTGTTATTATTTCTTTCTGAAAGGAGCCATACATTTCTAGTATAAATGGGAGTGTACTTTTTCATGATACCCACTATTGACAGTATGGGCCAGTGAAATTGAAGGATTCTTCTCCTCCCTCAGACCTCCAAACAACCATCCCATACCCCCACACACTACACACATATATAACTCAGATATACACCACTTATACATCCCACAGGTGCCACACATCTATACACATCACTAATAATTCACACATGAAACACACACACATCACCACACAGCTTACACATGCAAACACACGTACACACACTCCAGGCACCCACATATGTACATACCGCTCCTAGAGCACACATATGTAATTTGCACATGCATGAAACACATACATAAATATACACTACTCTACACATACGTATACATTCATACACATTCCACTTGCATGACACAAATGCATACACTACTCCATACACAGCCACATATTCTCACACATACTATACACACACACCCGAAAGACACTACACACATATACTCACCATTCCACACCACACTTACACACCTTGCACATGTACCACACACACCACTCACACTTCACAAAAGTACACACCGCACCCCCACACACTCACACCACCATCCCTATGCACAATCCCACATGTTCACACCTCAGAAATTCAGAAACAAGGGGAATTAGATTGTTTGTTATGGTTTAAGGTATTTAACCTATGTTTAATACATTGAAGTTTAGATGTTATGTTGTCTTAAAGTCCTGTTTCCAAAGTGTAGGGGAACATTAAGAATCACCTGAGGCATTTATTAAAAATACAGTTTTGACCTTGACCCAAATTCTGAAGCAGAATCCCTGGGGAAGGGCCTGAAATCTGTGCGCTTAATAAACCTCCCAGCTAACTCTTTTTGAGAGGGGACTGATTCCCTAAGATGTTTGCAACTTGAGTGAAGCAGGGCTGGATTTCCAGATGTTGATAAAGCTTCAGGACCCCACATGCTGGGCCTCTCTCAAAGCCCTTCATATTCTCTGGGATGGTTGGAGGAGGCAGTAGCCTCTGTCCCAACTTTGGGGTAAGGGACTATTATGGTTTGGACATAAAATGTACCCCAAGGTTCACATGTCCCCACGTGGGCTTTGTCCCCAGTGCAGCAGTGTTCATGGGGGGACATTTGGGAAGTGATTGGGTCATGAAGGGCTGACTGCATCAGTAGATCAATTTGTCAATGAGTTTATAACTGACAACAGTATTGGGAGGTGGTGGAACTGTAGCAGATGGAGCCCTGTTGGAGAAAGTGGGTCACTGGGGGTATCACCTGTGAAGATATATCTTGTCCCCAGCTCCTTCCTTTCTCTCTCTGTCTCTCTGCTTCCTGGCTATCACGAGATGAGTAGCTTTCCTTCTCATGACCCTTCCGCCATGATGTTCTGTCTCAGTACATGCCCATAACAATGAGCCAGCTGACCTTGGTCTGCAACCTCTGAAACTGTGAATCAAAATAAATATTTTCCCTACGCCCCCTTAGGTATTGTCCTAGGATCAAAAAGCTGACTAGCACAGGGTGGTCCCTTCTAAGTTAGGTAGGGTCAATTCTGGTGCAGAAAGTAGGGCCTCAGCTACCAGCTCTACCCCCACTTGCAATGCCACCAGAAAGCTGGTCCTGGTGATTCAGGAACATCCTGGTACTAAATTTGACCCCTAAGAAAAGATTTGGACCAGAGGTCGAACCCTGGCCTGAAGGCCACTATGACTCAGGTTCATGGTGAGCTTGTCCACTACCTCCCTGCAGGACTGCTGGGGTAGAGGTGGGTAGAGAAGGGGAACAAAGTGTTCTGCTCTTTCTGGAATAGCTGCAGTAGCAGGGGACTTGCCAGTGACATCAAAGGGCTGGGCTTCTCTAAAGGACCCCCATCTTCATTTGTCTCCTACCTCCTGAACAATAAACATGGGAGGAAGACATAGATGCAGCATTACAAAAACAACTTGAGAAACCCAAATAAACTTTTTTAAACCACTATAAGTGAAAAAAATTGATGTGCTGTGCTAGACAGAAGACAAATATTTTCTTATTCTCTGTAGAAAATGATGTTGCAAAATTGTAGTCATGAGGAAGGGATGAAAAAATGTACTAAAAATATTAAGTAGTGAATTAGGCAGTCAATATTAATATTCATACCAGTATGTTATGCCTATAGTTTTTTCTGATGCTTTTGGTATTTACCAGTTCTCTAAATTTGTAAATGTTTATGATTTCTTTTGTCACCCTAAATAAATAATCACTTTAATGCCTAATCTTGTATTTACTTTTTTTTTTGCAGAGGGACTCCCAAATTATATAGACTCTACTACCAATCAAACCTGGATCTGATCATGGAATTATGGAAAAAAGAATAATCACACAGTCATTGCCAAATTCCATCAAGGGACTTTTAATTCATGGGAGATGCTGCCTTGACCTGCTAGGTAAGTTTCCTGTTTACTTCTCTGAAATAGTAGTATCAACTATGAAGCCTGTTGTCTGTCAAACTGATCAGATTGCACTAAATATCCAAATCATATTCTATGTTCATCTAGCCACTGCCTTTTGATTTGGGTTTTCATGTAGTTTTCCAAAGAAGAGAGAATGTACTGGCCAGTTCAGTGGGATCCTGAGTCTCATTGGCTGATACGTGCTGTTGTTAATAGCCTGGTTTATTTATCAGTTATTTGTGACCTTTGTTAGAATGAATCTGTGTTCTTAAGAGTAAACCACTCTGAGACAGAAAGTCATTTGTTTTTAAATCTGGAAAGGCTACTGTTGTACAGATCCTGGACCATGGTGTATGTACCAGGGCAAATACAACTTTGTGGAGAACTTGTTTGTAGCCACCTGATAGAATGTGTAGAATGTCCCATTCCAGTAAGAACTGCTCCTAGATACAGCTTCAGTTTTCTTTATGCAGTGCACTCATCTTCCTCTAGTAGTTGATGGAAACGGAGAGTCCTTTTGTCAAGAAAATTATTTCATGACTCAATTTGTGAAGTTAAAGTGAAAGCTGATTACTGTTTTTGTTATTTTACAGGATGTTGGAGGCTAACACTCTTTAAAGGCTTGTTCATGTGTGTGTGTGTGTGTGTGTGTGTGTGTGTGTGTGTGTGTGATGTGTAGGGATTATCCCATCAAGATAAGTTGTTTTAGACCATGTGATAGCCAAATAAATATTTTTTTCTCAGACTAGTAAAATATTTCAAGAAATTATGAATGTAGTCTTAGCTGGGTGTGGTGGCATATGCCTGTAATCCTAGTATTTGGGAGGCTGAGCCAGGAGGATCACGGGTTGGAGGACAGCCCAGCAAGTATTGAGACTCTCAGCAATCCAGCAAGACCTTATTTCTTTTATTTTTTTGCGGTACCAGGGATTGAACCCAGGGGCGTTCTACCTCCGAGCTACACCCCCGGCCCTATTTTTTATCCTTTATTTTGAAACTGGGTCTCATGAAGTTGTGGAGGGCCTCACTAAGTAGCTGAGGCTGGCCGCGAACCCGGATCCTCCAGTCTCAGCCTCCCAAGTACTGGGACTACAAGCGTGTGCCACCACGCCCAGCAAGATCTTATTTCAAAATTAAAAAAATAATAGGGCTGGGGGTGAAGCTCAGAGGTAGAATTCCCCTGAATTCAATCCCCAGTATACACACACACAAAAAAAAAACTAAACATGTTTTTGGAAAGTGGCTAATATTTGTTCTTACCTATTCTTAAGGTTAGTTTATTGGATTTATTTGTTCTAGAAGATAAAAGACACTTCCTGAATACCTTCATACCTTCTATCTGGAGCTACATACAGCATTAGGAAGGAATAAATTCTTAGGAATTCATAATTAATATGTGTTATTCCATTTCCCAGTTGACTAAAAACAAAAAAAGGTTTCCAGAACCTTGAGAATCTTTGTCTTCTCTGCCAGATGGCAATATGTGCACAGCATTCTTCACCCACTTACCCACCTCCCGTCCCATCCATGCATTGCTTTGAGTGGTGAGTGGGTTCCTAGATATTATGAAACAAATTACACTCCAGAATTAGCACAGTGGAACACCAGGCTAAAATGAAAAAACAAAAAACAAACAACAACAACAAAACTCTTCAAGAGCATGGATTACTCTTTCATTGTTCTCTCTAGGTGACTCAGAGATAAGTTCCTAAGAATAGTTTTCCAGTTCAGAAGTCCAGAGATATGCCTATGTGGAACTTGTCATGGCACTAAAGATTACTAGATTCTAATAAATTACTTTTTTATGATAGTGGTTTATATACCAGTTTTCTCTCTCTCTGAGTTTTATTTCATGTGAAATAAAATTTTATGAGACAGATGTTGATGTCGTTATTCTAGAGATGCTAAAATTCAAAGCATTTTACTCAAACTAAATATAAATGCCTTTGGGAACAATTATAGACTTTGTAAAAATTCCATCACTGTAGTGGATGCTGTGGTGTGCTACCTAGCTCCCAACTTTATGAACTCATTGTACCAACTGCTATTGAGAGAAGCTCTCTCACCCAAATTTACAAGCTCTCTACAAGGGCAAACTGTGTCCATAACTGGAAGATGAAGTAGAAGGTAGTGGGCGTTCAGCTTTGCTTATCTAATCTAAACCAACTCTGAAGGTCCATCACAACCTCCGAGCCCCCTTTGGGATTGTGCAATGCTTCCATTGCTACTGCACTGAAGTTAAACTTCTGCTCAGTCCTGCTTCTTTCATTCTCTTACAGGTATTTATTCTAAGAGTACTGCCAAAAGATTATTGAGCACAAATTTCAGGTCTTTTGTCATTTTCTTGAAAACCCTGATCAAAAACATTCATTCACATATGCCCAATATTTTTTACTTTAGAATGCGAGTTGTCATTTAAATTTGAGCTTCTGATTTTATCTTGTCTTCAACAGTGATGTCAAAAAAGTAATATGACCCATTCGCTATCAACAGTCATAAAGTTGCTAATATGAAATCCAGTTACATAATCCATTAGGTTTTAAATGTATAACTAAAGGCACAAATGTATGAATGACTAGTGGAACTATTTTGGGAGGCTGAAACAGGAGAATTGCAGGTTCGAGGACAGCCTCAGCAACATAGTGATACTCAGCAACTTAGCAAGACCCTGTTTCAAAACAAAAATATAAAAAGGGATGGAGGCATCACTTGGAGGTAGAATAGTCCTGGGTTCAATCCCCAGTACCATAACAACAACAAAATAAATACTACAAGTAACATATTACTAAATTTTTTTTTTTTTTTTGCGGAACCAGGGATTGAACGCAGGGGCATTCTACCTCCGCGCTACACCCCTGGCCCTATTTTTTATACTTTATTTTGAAACCGGGTCTCATGAAGTTGCAGAGGGCCTCACTAAGGAGAGAGAGAGAGAGAGAGAGAGAGAGAGAGAGAGAGAGA
>PVJS01056748.1:0-12251 GCA_004027185.1 Glis glis | reverse complement strand
AGAATCCTCAGAAAACTGGGAATGGATCTACCATATGATCCAGCTATACCACTACTGGGTATCATACCAAAGGGATTGAAACTAGAAAACAACAGTAATATATGCATACCCATGTTCATAGCAGCACAATTCACAGTGGCCAAATTATGGAACCAACCTAGATGTCCATCAACAGATGAATGGATCACAAAATTATGGGTTATTTAAAAGTAACAGATGGAGCGTGGTGGTGCATGCTTATAATCCCAGTACTTGGAAGACTGCAATAGTAGAATTGCAGGTTCAAGGCCTCAGCAAATTAGCGAGGCCCTCAGAAACTTAGCAATCCCCTTTTTCAAAATTTAAAAAAATAAAATAAAATAGGGCTGGGGGTATAGCTCAAAGTTAGAACACCCCTGGATTCAATTCCCAGTACTAAAAAAGCATTAATTAATTAAAAAAGTAACAGATGTTTTACAGAATAATGGGGATGCAGAGTATGCTGCATGGCTAAAAGACACTATGTATAAAAACTTAAAAGTGTTTTTGAAACATTCAAATTTGGAGAAATAAATTTTTGGCGAGGTAGAAAGTCCATAAAAATTATTTTCGTTTAGCAGGGATCTGTCTAGTGAGATAACAAATGTTAAATCCATTGGAAAAACCAAAATAGTTTTTGTTTCAATGCAGATATTATTTTTTGTGTGTGAATTAAACTCTGAGGAGACCTACTTGAAGGTTGAAATGCATAAGGTAGTCTTCCATCCACGTCTCCTATCTGGGATTATTGTAGCCATTCCAGTTGCTGGCTCATAGCTGGACCATACCTGGGAGTTTCCTTTAGCAGTCAGGGAACTTCCTTCACCAGGGGGAGTCACCCCTGGGACGGCTGGTAGCCTATGACTCGTTAGATGCTGGGATAAAACAAATTCATGCCCTTCATCTAATAATTCAGGACAATTTTTTAAGGCCATTTGTTATAGTTAGATATAAAATGACCCCTCAAGAGCTCATTTATTAATGTTTGAAGCTGATGTAATTGAGTCATGAAGGTTGTAATCCCAGAAGTGGAAAAATCCATTATAATGGATTTACCTGGGTGGTACCTGGTAGGCCAGTAGGGTGTGGCTGGAGGAGGTGGTCCCTGGGGGTAAGGCCTTGGGGATTATATAAATGGTTCCTCCTCCCCTTGCTCTCTCTTGCTTCTGGTCTACAGGATGTGAACACAGCCCATGTGCTCTCCCTCAGCCTCCCATCACCATGCCCTGAGATCTGTGGTCCCTGGCTTCACATGGACTGAGCCTGAAACCATAAGAAAATAAGTCTTCCTTCCTCTAAGTTACATAGTCAATCTTTTATATTATAGCTGCAAGAATGCTGACTGGAAAATCGTCTAAGCTCCAGAGTTTCTTCTGGAATATTATCTGAGCCTCCCTCACTTGCCCTTGAATACATCCAGAGAGTACTCCCATTAAGCCTTTGTGTGGGAGTCTCCCCTCTGACTGTGTATCCAGGAAGCCCAACAGAAGGCAAAGGTTAATTCTAAAAAGAGGGCATATGTTCATATTTTTTATCTTCTTGATTGAAATTCGTATTTCTCAAGAGATGAATAAAACAATATGGGGAAACTACTAAATTTAGCTTAATTCTGAATAAATTGTGCAAAATTAAACTGGTTGCTAAGGTAGATGGCATTAAAAATAGGAAAAATATATCTTTCATATAATATTGATTTTTAAAAATAGTAATACAGAAAAAAATATGTATTATATTTTTAGATTCCGTGACTGGTGATGATCAATATTATAAAATATAATAATAATTACATTAGTTTTATAAAATATACATAATTTACATTAATCTTATCTATATATATACACACACACATATATAGATGAAATTAACTATGAACTGGTTATGAAACATATATGCATATTGTTCTATAAAGAATGGCTGGGAATAGCCGGGTGTGGTGGCGCACGCTTGTAATCCCAGTACTTGGGAGGCTGAGACCGGAGGATCGCGGTTCGCAGCCAGCCTCAGCTACTTAGTGTGGCCCTCCGCAACTTAGTGAGACTCTGTTTCAAAACAAAGAATAAAAAATAGGGCTGGGGGTGTGAGGGTGTAGCTCAGAGATAGAATGCCCCTGGGTTCAATTCCTAGTTCCACAAAAAAAAAAAAAGAATGGCTAAGGTAGATGGCATTAAAAATAGGAAAAATATATCTTTCATATAATATTGATTTTTAAAAATAGTAATACAGAAAAAAATATGTATTATATTTTTAGATTCCGTGACTGGTGATGATCAATATTATAAAATATAATGCGGCTCAATGGTAGAGCATCTGTATCTGTCTAGCATGCATGAGGCCCTGGGTTCAATCCCTATCATTGTAATAAGAAAAATTCCAGAATAGTAACAAATGATCTCAATTAGAAATAAAATATACTAAATAAAAACCCCAATACAAAGTGGCCTCACAAAGAACTCTAATGAATTTATTTTTATAAAAAAAAATGTTACAGTAATCCCAGTACTTTGGGAGGCAGAAACTGGAGGATCCGGGTTCGCGGCCAGCCTCAGCTCGCTCTCTCTCTCTCTCTCTCTTAGTGAGGCCTCTGCAACTTCGTGAGACCCGGTTTCAAAATAAAGTATAAAAAAAATAGGGCCGGGGGTGTAGCGCGGAGGTAGAACGCCCCTGGGTTCAATCCCCGGTACCGCAAAAAAAAAAAAAAGTTACATTAGGAAAAGAAGATCACATAATAAAAGGGTCATACAACTATACCACACAGGATTAATCTAATCAACTGAGATGTACAAAAGAATAATAAAGGAAACAAAGGTTTTATTGTGCATTCTATTTTCCCTACTAAACTTGAAAACAGGCTAAAGATTATTCAGTGTTTCCTTCACCTCTTAAATTTATGCAGTTCTTTCTTGAAACCTAGTAAGTGGTTAACAAAAGATAAGAAGAGAAAAGAAGGAAGGCAGGAGGGATATTATAAACTAAAAAGACAACAAAGAGAGCACATTGCTTAATTCTATCTTTTAGTGCTGACTTGGGAGACCAATACTTGATAAAAAAAAGTTTAAAGAGGAATTGAAATCTAATAATGGAAAAAACTATTAGTTTTTTTCATTTTTCAGGAATAGGTAAAAATCATAGCTGACTGTAGAACATTTTATAAATCTTTTATGAATGACTGACAATTATTAAAATTATGAAATATGGAATTATTTACATTGAGAATATCTTTAACTCTGTATTTAGCTAGTTATCATGTATCATTTATTTCTCCATCTACCGATCCTATTCACTGCCCAAACTACACTTTCTCTCTGGTGTGCACCTACCATCTCTGTTTTAGAACCTTTCAAAATGTTATCTATCCATCAGGACATATCTTTGCCTTTGCTGGTATCTTCTATTTAATGTAATGAGGCTATAGTTTGAATAAGTGTTAAAAGCCCACGTGTTAAAGGCTTGGTTGCCATCCTGTGGCACTTTTGGGAAGTGGTGGAACTTTAAGGAGATGAGCCCTAATAGTAGCAAGTTAGGTAATTAGGGTGTGCCCTTAAAGGAGATATTACAACTCTAGCCCCTCCTCTCTCTTTGCTTTCCAGCCACCACAAGATGAGCAAGTTCTTCTGCCATGTACTCTTGCCATGGTGTTCTGCCTCACCACAGGCTCAAAAGTGACAGGGCCAACCAATCATGAACTGGGACCTTCAAAACTGTGAACTAAGCCGGGTATGGTGGACACATCTGTAAACCCAGTACTTGGGAGTCTGAGACAGGAGGATTGCAGGTTCATGATCAGCCTTAGAAATTCAGCAAGGCCCTCGGGACCTTAGTGAGACACTGTTTCAAAATAAAATAGGGCTGGGGGTGTAGCTCAGAGATAAAATATCCCTGGGTTCAATCCCCAGTACCAAAACAAACAAAGAAAAACAACCATGAACCAAAATAAACATTTCCTCCTCATAAATTGATTATCTCAAGTATTTTGTCACAGTGATGAAAAGCTGATTTACACAAACGTCTTCTTCCTACTTTCACTTAAATTGTCATTTGTTCTCAGTTGATAGTATTGGTGTTTTGCCTTGTCAGCATCTTCCTAAATTTTTCATCCTCAAAACACCTAGAAAGGTTCATACACATACTAGTGTTTCAATAAATATTTATTGATTAGGTGAACAAGAAAAGAATATAATATGTGTGCCAGCTACATTCAGAGAGTTAAATTCTCCCCTTAAATTTTTATAAAATCTCATCAGAGATTGGTTATGTCCTATGGACCAGCTCATGCTTATCTAGAAAATTATTTTGAAAGAGATTCTTAAAATATTAATGTCCAAAATTTTCATAAAGGCCACTAGTGAGAAAGAAATATATTCTGCCTTTGAGAAACACATTTCTCTTATCTGAAGGTCAAATGCAGACTACAGTTACTGAATAACATATCATCCGGGAAGAATAATTGATTATTCTTATTTCTGTTTACATTGGTGCTATGAAAGTTTATTTTTGTTTCATTAAGACTACAAACTATAGCTAGTACTCAAAAGTACAGAAGAAAATATTTGCATCTTTTCTAACAAAATGTAACACTTAGAAATTCAAACTACTTACAAAATGCAAATAGACATTGGCCAACCTATGGGCTCTTTACTTAATAATCAACCTTGGAATGAAGAGAAAAAGTATATTAATTTAATAATTGTTCATTGTGAGAAGTCATTAGTCAGTTAGGTCCCCAGCAGAGACTTAGACTTAAAGGTCAAGAGCACAGCATTTAGTCCATTAGGAAAAAAATGATGTTCTAAATGATATCTTGATGACCTATAAGAGTTAATGCATTTTCTAAGTAAGCACTTTAGACCATTGTTAGTGATAGAAACAATCCTAATAATGTACAGCTAGCAGAACATAAAAGTTTTAAAGCTGTGTGTCTTACTTGAAGCATTAAAGGTTAATTAAGTGAGGATCTATTGAACTAGGAGAAGGAAGTTTTCCTTTGAAACAATATGAAGCACTAAATTTGTTAGTGTAAGATTCCCAAACAATGCCAACAAATCACTAGGACCTCCCAAATAACTTCCGGTTGAAATATCCATCCCAGAAGAGCAGTTTCTCGGGCAGTTATGGTTCTTCACAATGGGATTTATGAGCTCAGGTCAGCACTATGGAATTAATACTAACCAGCACCTGGGACAGACTTTAGGATAATCAAAGAGCAAAGACTTCAGGGTAATAATTACTCTGAACTTTAAACATGTACTGAATCCAAATAAAGGGCATAAAAATATGCATTATCTAAAAAAAGACTGGGGCTGGGAAAATGATACTGTACAGACTCAGTGAAGTCCAAGTGTAAGGAACTTACACAATGAAAATTTACACCGTCTTGAGCTTCAGGAGATCAAGGACCTAGTCCCTTATGTTGCTGAGCCAATATTTCAGTCCCCTGTTTATGCAATTTTGTTTTGCTCTATGCTAGTAATATATTTCTCCCATTCATTTCTTGCTTTGCTTGCAATGTGTGACTTTCATTTATGAGCTCCCTTTATCTATTTAAGTACTGGGTTTTAGATAGGTTGCTGTATGTTTTTCTTTCCTTTTTTTCTCATTTACTGTGTTTTATATTAGCTTGTGTAAAATTTTATCTCCATTTTCATGAATCTTGTTTTTATTTCATTACTTCTAGAGTTTGCATTCTCTACCTCAATAGATCACTCTTCCGACATCTTCTAAAGTCAGTTCTTATCAATACAGTCTCACTGAAGTCTAGTGATAATGTTTTATTAAATGTTACATTGAGGCTGAAATCCCCCACAGCAGGTAGCCCAGAATCATTACCAGTCTGAATATTTTCTGTTCCAAGATGATAATGATAAACACAAAACCTCAGCTGGAGGCTTACCACTTATTACTTAATCCACGCACCCCCTGCCAGTATATTTTGGTGTCTTCAAATGCCCACCCAAGGGTTGTACAAAAGCCTAAAGCGAAAATACATGAACAGTTTTTAAAAGGTCTTATTATACAACATAAGCGTTTTGCTTTAGAGAGATTGTTATCTTACTAACAAGAAGCCCAAAGTAACCTAAGTATTTGAAAATTCATGCACTCCACTCAGTGCCCTCTAAGTATTTTAAAAATTCTTTCTGAAATATTTTTCTTATTTCAATGAAGAACTAACTGAAATACTTCAAATTGTCATTTAATTAAATGTTTAGATAAGGGCAATGGAAGAATTTTTAAAAGAAGACCTGTCTCCGGGTCTTGAATTCTGCAAGTCAAGCTGTGTGTGCATTATTCAAGTCATAACAAGGACTGCACACTAGCACAAAAGGCCAAAGGGCTTGAACATCACCCTAAGCAAAATGATGAAGAAAACACAGACGCACATGTCAGTGAGACATTTATATTCTTAGCAGCATTTGAGATCCCTACTCTGCAAAGTAATGTAAAAGCCGCTTCTCCTAATATCATCTGTACCTGCCACGATTGCTTTTGTTTAAAAAAAATTGATAGGCAGATATGTTGATTGTTTTTGTTTAAAAAAAATTGATAGGCAGATATGTTTTTAAGACCAAACAAAGAGGTGCTAGGGTCTAACACATATATTTGGGGCAAACTATGCAGCCCCACTTCTCATTGATGCCAAAGGGGGTATAAACATACCAATCGGCAAGGGAAAATGTAATCTACTGAGAACTGAAAAAAATAAGTGCTTTCCCAATTTGAATTCAGTTTTCATATGAATATAAGAAAGTGTCAACAACTAACTTTTTAAAAGGGTTTTATGCAAAATACTTAGGCTGTTTTAGAGATAGCTGCTTTATAATGGCAGCTGGGACACAGGGGATCACAAGGAGTCAAAGGCCACACTCCTAGTGCAAACTGGAGGGGACGGATTTCACCCCTGGGAGAGGAACGGATTGCCCACATTCATTCCTGTGGAAAATTCATTCCAAAGTACCACAGTGTGGCTGGGACTGTGCTAAAGTTGTACATTCATTAGGAAGGATGAAATATAATGGTGTCCCCAAGGAACTGATGGACTTAGAAGAGAATTCATGAAAAGAAGGAGGATGGGGTATAATTTCAATTCAAAAACACAGAGTTAGAAGAGTAGCATGTCCTTTGCCTGGAGAAAACTTAGATCTGAATTTGATTTGGATGTGAAAGCATGAGTAAGAGGTGTTATATGCAAGGGTTTCTTTCTTTCTTTTCTCATAAAACAAAAGAAATACATTTTTATGGCAGAGACTTTAGTGAACATAAACAGGCAGAAAGGAAAATTCTGGTGCTCATATATAACAACTATAAACAGTTTGGTGTATATACTAAAAATATAAAATTTAATTAACACATCCCACCATTAGAACTGGTAGGCTAGGTATTATTGACATGACAATATGTTCACTATCTAATAGTAAGTGAAGACAGCAGATTATTGAAATATGTATTCATCTATATATGCATATAAATACATAAATTAAGTTATATGCTGTGGTTGTGTTGATTTTTGTTGTATTTAAATTTTATTTCTTCTGGTTTTTTTGAAGGAAAAAGGATTTAAAGTGTGTGTGTGTGTGTGTGTGTGTGTGTGTGTGTTACTGAGGAACTGAACTCAAGGGCACTCTACCACTGAGCTGCACCCAGCCCTTTTAATTTTTTATTTTGAAACAGGGTCTTTCTAGGTTGCCAAGGCTGGCCTTGAACCAGCAATCCTCTTGACTCAGCCTGCCAAGTATGGGATTACAGGCCTGTACCACTTAGCCCAACTTTTTAAATGCATTTCTAACTTAATAAAATACTTGACAGATTTTATGCCCTGGTTAATTACATATAACAAAAATAAGCATGGTAATATCTACTTAATTATCACAAAATTGGTGATCACATTCAACTTCTTAGGATAAGCATGGTTTATAAGTGAATAACACTTTTTTTATAACAAATACTTTTATAATTGTAATTTCATAGAATAAACACATGTACTTTGAAGGGTATAAGGCAACAATACATTAGGGGAAAATTATTAAAGCAGAATTATGAACTTTACAGCAAAGCCCTTGATTTTTTTTTCAGTAAACTGAAAGAAACCCAACTGTATGATGTCAAGATAAGGGAAAGGTATAGATTTAACTTAATATTTTGGTAATGGAATACTAATATTCTTTAACCTTCTTCCTTATCTTTCTGAACAAAGGGTAATCGCCACATTTCTGCTTTGCATTCTCAGACTCACAATATAAACAGATTATTAAAGCCAAAGTTTTCTACTAAGTACCATTTGAAAATTATGACATCTGGTTTCAACTATAATTTTAATCAAGACTGAATCAAACTATTTGGGCATAATTTTCTGTCTCCATTATGAATATTGTTGCATAATGTGGTGTTCCATTTAACAATATACCATAAACAGCTATTCATACCATGGACTAATATAATATGATTTTAATGGGTACATCATAGTCATTTCTAGGGTTAACTATTATTAACAGTTATTGTTGGATATTGTAAACATTTCTAATTTTTATTAATGGGAATAATGGTGCTGTGATACCTATAATGAAATATTTTCTACATGTAAACACATACTTTTGTGCATTTTCTCATGATTGTCTTTGATTGTCACTAAAATGGGGAAGTTTTGGAACAAAGCGAATATCCACTTTAAAGGTTATTCATAAATATTGCCCAAACACTTTGCTGAAAGTTATATAAATTTATGCATCATAAATCTCCCCAGCAGGGTATTATAGTGTCTACTTTTCCATAACCTTTTAAAATAGGTATTACTATTTCTCAAATTATTTCCCAGCTTTTGAGTGAAAAGTAGTATTCAGTTTAGCTTTAAATTGCATTTTACTTCTAATGAGGCTTCATATTACCCCATATTTTTTGTCATTGGCATTCAGATGTCATTTGCCTGTATTGGTAAACTAAATTATAGTTTCTTCATAGTCAGCGCTTCTCCTTACAGTTCCTCTTCCTTTTTGACCAGTGGCAAACTGTGATGGTTAATTTTATGTTTAACTTGACTGGGTTAAAGAACACTCAGGTAGCTCATAAAACATTATTTCTAGGTGTGCCTATGAGGGTGCTTCAGGAAAAGATTAGCATATGAAATCAGTACAATGAATTAAGAAGAGCCTCCCTCAACAATGCATCAGCCAATCTGTTCAGGGCCTGGAGAGAACAAAAAGGCAGAGGAAGGGTGGATTGCTCTCTCTCCTTAAGCCAGGATATCCATCTTTTCCTACCTTGGACATTGGAGCTCCTAGTTGCAAGGCCTTTAGCCTTCAAGATTTACACTAGCATCCTTCCACCTCACCCCTGGTTCTCAAACCTTTGGACTTGGACTGAATTTACTACCATTTATATTGTGGTTAATTCTCAGGTCTTCAGCTTGCAGACACCATGTCATGGGACTTCCCAGCCTTCATAATAATGTTCGACAATTCTCATAATAAATCTCTTATTTATCTCCACATATGTTATTGGTTCTGTTTCTCTGGAGAACTCTGATAAATACAGCACCCTAGCCATTTAGTTCAGATGTGACTATGCAAATTGTCTGTCAATAACACTGGGATTGAAGTGGCATGCCTCTTAGTTGAAATTTGAAGAATCAGCTCCTCGTTTATATTTTTCCTTTTCGTCTACCATGGGACTGACTATTTCCAGAGAGAAGGTATTCCTAGAAAGAACCATGACTGACCCCAAATGAAATAAAATGTAAGAAATGTATGTATGTGTATATATAGATAGAGATAGTGTGTGTGTGTGCGGGGCGGGGGTACTGGAGATTGAACCAGAAGCATTCTGCCTCTGAGCTACTCCCCCAGCCCTGTTTGAAACAGGGTTTCACTAAGTTGCTGAGGCTGGTCACAAACCTGCAATCCTCCTGCCTCAGCCTCCCAAGTACTGGGGTTACAGGCCTTTCCTACAATGCCCGGCTAAGAACTATATATTTTCTTGTTGTAAATCAGTGATAGTTTGGTGTCACATGCATGTTTTCCTAGTATCATCAAGGCCATTGAGATACAATTTAAAAACTTGAACAAAAATAAGCTATAATAACAAATCAAATGTATGGCATTTGCTTCAGGGCCGAGAAGTGGTCGAAAGTAAAATTGTTATCACAGCTGAATGGACAGTGATATATTTTTTGTGGTGGTAAAACATTCAGTCATATTTGGAAGGAATATCATGATCCAAAAATTGTATTTCTGGGTGAAGAATATAGGCAATGGAATGGGTTTTTTTTGTTTTTTTTTGTTTGTTTGTTTGTTTGTTTGTTTTTTGCGGTACCGGGGATTGAACGCAGGGGCGTTCTACCTCCGCGCTACACCCCCGGTCCTATTTTTTATACTTTATTTTGAAATCGGGTCTCACGATGTTGCAGAGGGCCTCACTAGGTAGAGAGAGAGAGAGAGAGACAGGGAGAGAGAGAGAGAGCTGGGGCTGGCCACGAACCCGGATCCTCTGGTCTCCGCCTCCCAAAGTACTGGGATTATAAGCATGTGCCACCACGCTCGGCCCGCAATGGAATGTTAGTAGCATCCTTTGGTTACTATTTGATTGATTTGGCATAATTTTTTAAAAAGAAGAATTTAAAAAATTCACTCCTTTGCTGCAGAGAAGAGTCTAGAAATGCTGGGATAATAATAGTGTTGAAAGATGCAACTAGTTTTCATCTCCAACTGGGAAAAGTAAAACTGAAAGTGTTTGAATGAAAAAGGATAATTAAACTCAGCCACATGGCAAAGATCAAATCAAGACAGTTGAAACAAATTGACTGTTAGCACCCAGTAAATTTGGGTATAAGAGATGAGGGATGTGATCTTCCAAACCCCAGCCTGATAAACTCAAGGTATTTGTAATTAAGTATAGACAGTCAAGCCCTGAAAACCCTGTGGATGTGAGTCCTGGCACATAGAGTTAATTGAAAGCAAAGAAATAAGAATCTGACTACAGTTTTGCATTAAACTGTCAAAATTGCCACCAATCTGACCTCAGAGAGTCTCTGACTATTTTAGACTTAAAATACCACTAGAATACGCATCAAATTGAGAAAGCAGAAGGCAAATGTGTTTTCTATAATTTCTACTGTCCTTTTTAGAAGCAGTGGAGGGGGAAAACTGGAAAGAAAGAACTGGAAAGAGAGGAGTCAAAGGCTCCAGAGAACAATAGGTTAGGGAGCTGCGCCCAGGAAAGTGAGGACCCAGACAAAGAACACTCATCAACCACAAAGTAGGGAAAACCACAACATGCTTCCAGCAGGATTTTAGCTTTTACAGACCAAAGACTTCTTCATTCCCCTCTTCCATCTCATTTCTGAATGGGAATTGTACTTTTGGGGTGATCCTACCCCTCCATCAATGTGTGTTTGTGGGGGTCAGGGCTATCATTTGTCATTATTTTACATGTTTCCAGGTCAAGAAGCACCTTACTCAAATCTAATATAGAAACAATCTAGCAATTCTCACAGACCAGAAGTTTTAAGGCAGTGTTGTTTACTGGGCGATTATTGGGGTGTCTCCATTGGGTGGAGGCAGCAGACTATACTACAGTTCCGTCATGTTCCATAGCCCTCAAAGTGGTGCCCCTCTCCACTGACAGATTAGAAACTCCCACCCTCTGAAATTCAGAGAGGACCATGTGACTGTTTTGTCATATGACTTGTTTTGTCACTTTTTTTTGGTATCTTTTTTTATGTTCATTTATTGGTACATTGTAATTAAACATTTTGATATATGTCAGGGTATCAACATCATACATGCACACATTGCACATTTAGCACTCCCTCCAATCCCACCCTATTCTCTTCCCCTTCCCTCCCTTTCATGCTCCGGACAGTGATTGAGTCTTATAAGTTTGTGAATGTACATCATGTGCTATAGTGTGTTTCCCTCCTCCCCCCTCCCAAGTTAGGTCACCTTCTTTGTCAACCTAAAGATTTCTTCTTTTTCCCTTCTAAGTCCCTTCTAAGTCCCATTCTATCTACTCCCACAGATTAGGGGGGACATCCAACTTTTTACTCTTAGTGACTTACTAATATCACTTAGCATAATGTTCTCTAGTTCTCTCCATTTCCCGGCAAATGATGTGATTTTGTTCTTCTTTGTGGCTGCGTAAAATTCCATTGTGTACATATCCCATAGTTTTGTGATGCATTCATCTGTTGATGGACACCTTGGCTGGTTCCAAAGTTTGGCAATTGTGAATTGTGCAGCTATAAACATAGA
>PVJS01056747.1:0-12228 GCA_004027185.1 Glis glis | reverse complement strand
CTGAGGCTGGCCGCGAACCCGGATCCTCCGGTCTCCGCCTCCCAAAGTACTGGGATTACAAGCGTGCGCCACCACGCCCGGTTCTACGATTTCTTTAAGGACAAGAATCCTGTATGACTCATTTATCATTGCTAGTGCCTAGTACTGTGCCAAGAACAGGTATTAAGTTAGTGTTTGATTGCAAGAAGGGCTGTGCCTGCTCATGAGCCTGATGCCCACATGAGACAGGTGTGTGCCTCGGAAGCTGGCAGAAGGATGTGGAAGTGGCATGGGTTCTCTCCCAAGAAGAAATCATAGGACAATGACCATGCAAAAGCACAGGCAATGAAAACGATCTGCCCTAGAAGCCCAGAAATATCCAGAACATGAATTTTTATTTATTTATTTATTTTTTATTTTTTGCAATACTGGGAATTGAACCCAAGGGCATTCTACCTCTGAGCTACACCCCCAACCCTATTTATTATTCTTTATTTTGAAACAGGGTCTCACTAAGTTGTGGGGGGCCTCACTAAGTAGCTGAGGCTCGCCATAAACCTGTGATCCTCCTGTCTCAGCCTCCCAAGGACTGGGATTACAAGTGTGCACCACCAGGCCTGGTTTCAGAACATGGATTTAAAAAGCTGTAGCCAAGTAGCAGCCGAGTGGTCGCTGAGGGCTCTGGAGGCAGGGGGTGCTTGGGGGCTGTCGAGAACAATGGGGCAGAAAGAAGAGCCATGGAAATTCCACCCTGTTGATTACATTTCATTTTCTGATTCTGCCTTTCAGGGAAGTCTCCTCCACAGCAGGATGAATGCCATTTTGGTGCAAACTGTCAATGTCAGACACTTAAAATTCAGGAAGTCTGTTGAAAACAAGAACCTATCGGTCCTGCATGGCTTCCCTGCCTAATGCTCTGCCCTGCAGTGAACCGCAACATCAGCCCCCAGAACTAGCTTTCTGGGTTCTTGCTGAGAACTACAAAAATGTTTAGCAATAGGAATAATCACAAAAATCACACAGCAATGTTTAAGCTTTGCTAAGGGGCCTTTACTGGTAATTCTTAGTCTTTCTTAAGGAACAACACAGACCAATTAGACACACACATGCTTTGTCATGTGTATGTCGTGCTCTGTCCAAACAGAAAATAGCACACAACAATGCCAGCTCAGAGGGGGTGCCCCGCTTAAATCTGTACCTCAGACTAGAACCATGGGTTTAGTTTGTCGGAAACGATGTCAGGCCTTGGATTTTAATTTCTTGGTTTTGAAAATGGAGAATCTGGCACTTCCCCATTTGTGACTGCTGAGTAACTACAGTGAGCGTGAGTAGCCAGAACACTCTTCTGATGTGCCAGGGGCCAGCACACCCCCTCCCCCTGCGCCCAGCATGGCCTCTGCTCCACCATCCAGGCCTGAGGCTCCGTTCACACACAGCCTCGCTGGGCAGTCTTGGGTGAGTTACTGCCCTGCTCAGCCTGTTTTCATATCTAGATGAGCAGGGAGTGCTGAGCCTGGAATATAGGAAATTCTAAAAAAAAAAAAAAAAAAAAAGTGATTTCCCTTTCTTCTTCCCGTCAAGTCCCTCTCTCTCCTCATCTGAACCACAAAGTCAAAGACAATTGTTGGAGTGCATGTTTTCTCGATTCCTCCCAAGGGCGGCAAATAGGCACATTGTAGAAGAGGACTCATTCATTGTATTCTCTGGCTGTTTTAGAGCATCAAGGTTAATTCTGTCCAGGAATCTAATTGAGAAAGATGGATGGCTTCACAGACTTACACGGCTTACACGGCAGTATCATTACACATTGAGTATCAATCGGTACCCAGGCAGGGCCCAAGAACAAGGCAGGAAGTAGGGAGTGGAGGGATGGGAGCGGGGCAGAAAGGGTGAGGAGATGACAGTGTGTCACCTACATACCTAGTGATACGGGAGCCCACCCTCAGTGGCCCAGTGTCCTGCCAGGGGCATGGCATCCACTCCCAGGTCTCACACCAACTCTACAACACCATGCTGCTTTAAACCTTGACACACTGCAGGGCCAGCTCTGAGCCCCTCAAGGGACTGCCTTGTGCTCATCCCCCTCCAGACCTTTATACAAATATCACTGTTATCTTTGCAACTCTCGGGGCTGCCTCAGTGTCCCTGGGCTAGTCTGGTGAGTCTCTGGATTTCAGGTTGCCTAATAAATATGAGTCTCAGCCATCTCTGTCTCCTGGTGCACATTCCCTGGGAAGGAAAGAAAAAAGGGGCCGGGCGTGGTGGCGCACACTTGTAATCCCAGTACTTGGGAGGCGGAGACTGGAGGATCCTGGTTCGCAGCCAGCCTCGGCTAATTAGTGAGGCCCTCCGCAACTTCGTGAGACCCGGTTTCAAAATAAAGGATAAAAAATAGGGCTGGGGGTGTAGCTCGGAGGTAGAACGCCCCTGGGTTCAATCCCCGGTACCGCAAAAAATAAAAAATAAAATAAAAAAGGAAGGGACTCAGGAGAGACTAGAGCCACCTCTCTGAGATCTTCTGGGCTTGGTTCACAGTGTCTGAGGTGGTAGTAAGCACGCCTTCTCACTCTGGAAGTGGAAGGAAAACATTTTGGGCAAAAGACAGGGGAAGGGGCCTTTTGCTAGTTTGTTTAAAGAAGCCCCGCTTGGGGTTTCCTCTAGTTTGGTTTTCTCAAAATGGGTTCTGTTTAAGCACCTGAGAGGAGAGAAAGGAATTTCTAGGAAAGTTCCAAGGGATGGGAAGTAATCACAGCTGCAGAGCAACAAAAATCTTTCGGTTGGAAGAGACAGCTGGATTAGTCAACTTTTCTGCATTTGTGTGTCTGTTTTGGGAGAGAGCAGATGGGAGCCATACAGCACTTCAGGTAGAGGTCGGCATGTCCCTTACTTCCAAACCTACTGACTACAGAGCAAAAGCCAAATCCTGGATGTGCCCTTCAAGGTGTTCTCACCGCCCTCACAGGGCAACTTTTCTTCTCCTCCTCCCCAGCATGCCCGTGCTCCATCCCCAGGAAGGGCAGGGGCTGTGCCTGCATGGCCCCTCTGCTCCTCTCTGGCTTAGCACGCTCTGTCTCACCCCACACCTGTGTGGGGCCCACAGCTTTCAAAGGCGGCACCTCCAGCTCCACGCAGAAGCACCACAGTGTATTGCTTCCCTGATTTCCGGACAGCAACTGTCTTTCTCCACAGCATCCGCTGTGGAGGCTCGAAATGTTCGCGGCACGTTTGCAAGAAGTGAAATCTAAAGAAACCAGTGTAGCAGCTATCCACTGGTAGGTGACTGCCATTCATAAACAACTCTCGACTTCCTTCTCCTTATTTAGGGCCAACGTCTTCCTCTCCAGCGGCACCCAGGCCCTCCAGACAGACAGAGGAGAGCTAAGGAGCACACCGGCTCAGGAGATGCCCTATCGATCTCATTTCCTGATACCACTCATGTTCCAGAGAGCCCAGGAAGATGCCTCCCCGAGCCGGGAGCCTCCGTCCTGGGGCCAACACCAGGCACACTCCAGCCAGGTGGCACAGTCCGGCCCACCCTTCGAGAGGTCAAGGAGCTGCGGTTTACAAAGCCAGACACATGCCTGGGCAAGACGGGCTTGGGCAGGGGAAACCTCGCATCCAGGGGCCAAATGCTAGCTCGTCTCACCTTAGACACTCAGTTTCCCAGTCGGCGGCGACAGGCCCACAGGGCCCGGGTCGTAACAAGTGGCTCACCACTAGAAGTGGGCCAAAGGGACAGGTTGGGGGATTCGTCAGGAAACCGGGAAAAAGAAAAGGAATCAGAAGGGACCGGAGATGGAAAGGAGCAATAGAAAAGGCGAGGGAGGAGAAGAACGGGGGGAGAGAGTCGTGGGGGACGAGGGCGCAGGAGAGCCGAGCCCCGAGGCCGGGAGCCGCCGGGGCGGGAGCGGGGCGCGGGCGGCGGGCGCTTACCGGCGCTGGCGGAGCGCAGGCTCTCCAGGCTCCAGGAGCGCGACAGGGCGCCTCGCATGCCCCCGCCGCCGCGGCCGCCGCACACCACGCCGCTGCTGTCCGAGTCGGAGCCCGGGGACAGCCCGGCGCTGCTGCCGCTGCTGCTGGTGGCCAGGTCGCCGCTCGTCTGCCCGCTCGACTCGCTGGGGCATTGCTGCGCCCGGGTGCAGGCGGGCCCGAGCTCCAGCCACAGGCTCGGGGGCGGCTGGGCCGGGGGCGGCCGCGGCCCCGAGCCGGCTGACATCATGGGGCTCCGCGAAGGAGGCTCCCGGCCGGTCCCCGGGCGCTCAGCCGGGCGGCCACCGTGCGGGTCGCGGGCCGGGTCACGCGCGCTCACGCAGGCGCGCACGCACACCCGAGCGGCGGCGCGGACGCGGGCGCGGGCACGGCGGGTGCGGTGCGGGGACCCCGGCGGCCCTCGGTCCCCCAGGGCTGCAGCGCCGCTGCCGGCATGCGCGCGCGTGTCAGCCCTCGGCCGTCCTCGGGAGGGGACATGGTGGTGGAGAGGAGGGCCCAGGGCTGCAGATCGCGCTCGTCGGGGCTGGTGCGGGGACGCAGGCAGGACAGCTCAGCAGGGAACGCGCTTGGCCGGGCACGCACAAGGTGAGTGGGCCCCCGAGCCTCGACCCTCCCTCAGACAGCCACAGGAGCGCGCTCCACCCACCGCACGGGGCTGACCAGGTGTCTAAAGGGTTCTAAGAGGTAGCGTCGCAGCCCATGTCAAGCAATTATACAAATGCGTGGAAAGGTCCAGTGAGAAGAGCCAGGGACTACAGGGGGTTCTTTTCCTTCTGGGCGGGGTAGGGGGCGGGTAGGAGTAGGGAAGGACATTCCTTGCTTTTCCTCGACCCTCCTCCACACTCCGGAGCCTTCTGTAGGTGCCTGGAGTGCATCTAGAGGGTGAGATACCCCATGGCCATAATTACTGTATGAAGCCTGGCACAGTGGCGCATGCTTGCAGTCCCATGACTCGGGAGGCTGAGACAGGAGGATCACAGGTTCGAGGCTAGCACAATGTAACTTAGCAAGGCCCTGTTTAAAAAAAAAAAATGGGTGGGGGTGTAGTTCGGTGGTAGAGCGCCCCTAGGTTCAATCTCCATTACCACAAAGGGGGGGGGTCATTAGATGAAATACAAACCGGAAGAGGTTATGCTGAGAGAGTTGATCTCACACTGGAGGTTGAGATGTGTGAGGGGAAGAGACCAATCAGGGGTACTGATGCCCATCCCTACACACACACACACACACACACACACACACACACACACCACCCTCCCCCTCCAAGCCCTGGGAGCTGGCTCCAGTATAAAACACCCGAGACATGCCCAACTCCAGCACACCAGCTGGCACATGGTAGAGCTTGGAAAAGTGAGCATGTGCACATTCTCTCCTCTTCCCTCCGCTTGGGGTACATTTCCTGTAGCCCCTCCATCCCTAAACCATATGTGCTCCTACCTCTGTACCATAAGGAACCCTGCATCTTCACAGATACTGTCTCCTCTGCCCTAACAACTGGCGGGGGGGGGGGGTGGCTAGGGCAATGGCACCCAGAGTTCTTAGGTAAATTATAAGCTCTCTACCTGCATCAGGTAATAGCAGTGTTGGCTGTTCAGTTGATGGACATTAGGGATGCCTTGGCCAAATTTCCTCCTGAAGGCCCCACTCTCGGTTCCCCAGTTTATTTCACTCGTGTCAGGTGTCTGTGGGCCCTTCCTGACCCTTCTGTACCCAGCGAGCACAGTTTTTGCGCCTGCCTCCATTCTTTCCTGTCTTTGGGAAGAACCGCTCCTCCCTCGCCTCCTTTCTGAACACAGGCTCTTGTGCATGGAGACTCACTACCTGTGTTGTGCTGTGGCAGTCCTTGAAAGCCTGCAAGCCAAGCTCTCAGGGGTGGGAAGAACGGCACAGGAAGGGACAGCCATTGCCAGCACCCTTCCCCATCCATCCACAAGGCTTGTGGATTCTGCCTCCAAAATAAATGTCAGGATTGTCCGTTTCTGTGCCTCTCCTGCTACCATGACTGCCCTGCATTCGAAGGGTCTCATCCACAGAGCCACCCAGGGGCGCTCTAAGATGTGAGTCATAGCATGTCATTCTCCTGCTGCAGTACCTTGGGAGGTTTTCCTTCACCCCTCAAGACCCACAAGACCTCTGTGTCCTGGCCGACCGAGAATGTTCTCTTTTCCTTTGGCAGTACTGGCTCCTTCTCAACCTTCAGGTCTCAGGAAGGCGTCTCCTCAGTGAGACTCCATTTGTTCGTTCCCAGCTCTTCTTACTGTTGCCCGGCTGCACAGCCCTAGCCTGCCATCTGCAGAAAGGGCGTGTGGTGAGGGTGGTGGCATCTTGCCCGCCACAGCGTCTCTGGAATGTGGAGAACACCTGGGTAGGCTTGGTACTCTGTGAGCAGGGGTGGAGGGATGAGAGGGGCCTGGGCTGGACAGAGGCCAGCTGGGCAGAGAAGGGAGGATTTTTGCTCTTTGGGGGGTCAGGATTTTGAGAAGACTGAGGTGTGCTCCCAAGTTGAGGGTGCAAGGGCCATGTGTCTGTCGCAGCAGCCTGAGGGGATCCAGCCTGAGTAAACCACTACACATGGTGCCTTCAGGGAGTCCATTTCCCTTGAAATCAGACTGCAGTAAATTTGGATCAGGTATCCTGTCTTAGCTGTGCCACAGGGAAGGGCGGAATCCCCATGTGAGCTCCAGCATGTAAAAGGGATCTGTGTTTCCTAAGACCGCAGTGATGATGAAAGTGTGTGTGTACGTGTGTGTGTGTGTGTGTGTGTGTGTGTGTGTGTGTACGCCCACACACACGCTGAGGACTGAACCCAGGGGCATTCTATCTCTGAGCTACACCCCCCAGCCCTTTTCATTTTTAATTTGGAAAAGGATTTTGCTAAGTTGCTGAGTCTGGCCTCAAACCTACTATCCTCCTATCTCAGCCTCCCAAGTACTGGGATTACAGGCATGTGCCACCACGCCCAGCTTGAAGGCTAAAATTAATGCCTTCATTCCCAAGGTGCAAGGGACTGTGGGAAATGAATAACAGAATCACTGTAGGAAGATTCTACAGCCTACAAAGCTTGGAGGCGCCATGTCTGATACCATTAAGAAGGATAGGAGAGCCCCTTACCTTCAGGTAGGTTTATAATTATAAATAATTATTTAGGTATATTTTAGTATACATATACACACATATATGTGTTTGTGTGTGTATAGTGTGTGTATTCATATATATATACATGAATTAAAAATGACATAATGTATCAGAAAAATCAGCACAGAAGGATTAGTTTCTTGAACTGACTCCATGATGTAAAAGGAGATGAAATTCAGCCATGCACGTAGAAACAGAAATAGAACAGGATCAAAACATGTGAAGCCTGGAGATCGGCCTCTGCCCCGTCTCTCCTAGTGAACCCTGTGCTTCAGTTTCTATAAAAGTGTTGGATAGAAGTTTAAGAGCCGGGCGTGGTGGTGCACGCTTGTAATCCCAGTACTTGGGAGGCTGAGACCGGAGGATCCAGGTTCGCGGCCAGCCTCAGCTACTTAGTGAGGCCCTCTGCAACTTCGTGAGACCCGGTTTCAAAATAAAGTATAAAAAAAAAATAGGGCCAGGGATGTAGTTCGGAGGGAAAACACCCCTGGGTTCAATCCCCGGTACCGCAAAAAAAAAAAAAAAAAAAAAAAAAAAAAAAAAAAAAGCTTAAGGCAGAGCGATCTGGGTGCAAATCCTGGACTGTCTCTTACGAGCTGTGATCTTGGGCAAGCTATTTGACCTTCCTGCATCTTTCTCTCCTTTTCCATCAAATAGGCCTGTGGACAATGACTTCTGTAGGATTCTTTTGGGGAAGAAATGAAATGATGTATAAATATGCAACCGTGCCTAGCAATGTCTGAACTATTAGCAAGTATTTGTTAACAAAACAACCATTTAAAACCTCTGGAATGCTCCGAAGAATGAACAGAAAAGAAACACCCATTCAAGAAAATCAATGACTATATGGTAAGAAAGGCAAGAGTGTACAGTATTGAACCAAGATTGCCCCTTCCTTCCCCCTCAAGCTGCAGGAGGCAGACCCCACTTGAGAGGGCTGCAGCCACCCCCAGGGTTCCCTCTCCCAGCCAGAGGTCTTTCAGCTCTAGAGGAGCAGGAATACAGCACTTCTCACCCCGCCCCCACCTGCTGCAGAGGGGAGAGCAGAGGGGGTTCTTTTTTTGACCTGTTGAGAATAATGTGGCTGGGGTAGCCCTTCTCCCTGCTTGCAGGGTGGTTGCCAGGAGAGGCAAGCTCAGAGGCCCCTGGCTTCTGCTCTCCTCCCAAGGCTCCACAGACTGTCACTCAGAGAGAGGCTTGCCATGTCCCCACCCCTAGATCCAGAGCCCTGGTGCAAAGATTTGGCCTGGGGGGGGGGGGAAGCAGGCTATGAAACAAATAGCACTTCATTTCAGTTCTACAGGAACTGATCTATTTGTAACAGAGCAGGAAGTTTAAACCTAAAAGTGCTTTCAAGAACAGTGAAGGTCCCCTGGGTTCAATCCCCAGTACCGCAAACAAACAAAATAAATAAATAAAAAATAAAAAATAAATTTTAAAAAAAAGAACAGTGAAGGTTGTGTGAAGGGAATTGGGAGGAGATTCGTCGATCTAATGAAGATGCAGCCTAGACTGTTAACTCCATTAGTTTGCAGGAGAGAAGTGGAGTAAAGACTGAGGAAAAGCTGAGGGGAGCCCTCCTGAGGGCAGACAGACACCCAACATCAACCTCCGAGGGTATTTTTTCCAAGGAACCAGAATTTGGTTGGATTAGTTTGGAGAGCAATTTATGCCTAGGACAATATTGAAAACAATAAAGCAATCAGCTTCAGTTAGTAAAGTTTAACTGGGTGTGATCTGAGAAAGAGTCGAAGAGAGCCTCAGTAAAGCCACTGTCATCCAAGGGTGACTACGGGCAGACCCAAGCTGCGCCTCCCTCGGGCACACAGAGGCTTAGAGCTATAGGGAGAGAACTGAATATCACTAAAACAACCTGCCCAGTCACTAAACAAGCAAATCACAATAGCAAGCCCAGTGGCGAGCAGCACTCAGAGTTGATACAGTATGTTATCTAAAATGCCCATTACCAACCAAAAATTATGAGACATGCAAAGGAACAGGAAAGTGTGATCCATATTCTGGGGGGGGGGAGCAGGCCACAGAAAATGCCTATGAACATGACCAGATATCATATTTATCAGAAAAAGAATTCAAAGGAGCCAGTAAACATGTTCACAGAACTAAAGGAAACCATGACTAAAAGAAGAAAATAAAACAATGTTGCATCAAACAGAGACTATTAAAACACAGACACAAGTTAGTATACAGAACTAAATGGAAATTCTGGAGTTAAAAAGTCCAATAACTGAAATGAATTCACTAAAAAGGCTCGACAGGTTTGAAGAGGTGGAAGAAAGAATTTGTAAATTTAAATATACATTGAGATTATACAAACCAAAGAACAGAGAGAAAACTACGGAAAAAATAAACAGAGTCTTAGAGAAAGGTGAGCCATCGTTGTGTGCACCAATATAGGTTTTTGTTTTTGTTTTTGAGGTACCGGGGATTGAACCCAGAGGCGTTCTACCTCCGCGCTACACCGACAGCCCTATTTTTTTATACTTTATTTTGAAACCGGGTCTCATGAAGTTGCGGAGGGCCTCAGTAAGTAGAGAGAGAGAGAGAGAGACAGCGAGAGAGAGAGATCTGAGGCTGGCTGCGAAGCCGGATCCTCCGGTCTCTGCCTCCCAAAGTACTGGGATTACAAGCGTGCGCCACCACGCCCGGCTCCAACATAGGTTTTTGTTTGTTTTTGTGGTACTGGGGATGGAACCCAGGAGCACTCCTGGGTGAAGCCTGGCAGACCCTTCCAAAGGCTGGGGCTCCAGAGCTGCAGGTTCACCTGTCACGCCCGGGACTCAGAGCCACTTTGGGCCCTCCAGGCTCCACTGAGACAGGAACAGATATGCCAGAGTTTATCCTGAGCCTCAACTTGCAGAGCAGAGGGTGTCAGTTCCCACCTCAGGCTAATTCCTGGCTATCCCCCAAACATGAAAAAGAAATTTATTGAGTCCTGCCAGGGGATCGGGGTGCAACTCAGTGGCAGAGCACTTGCCTAGCAAGCTCAAGACCCTGGGTTTGATCCCAGCACTACAAAAAAAAAAAAAAAAAATCCTGCCAGGAGTGTTACAGCTCCCTCCAAGTTTTTGGAGAGTGACTGAGCTTAACAGGTTAACTTCATGTCCTGCTTCAGTGCATTAGAAGGATTTGGACAGGAACCTTTAACAACCTCTGAAAAGATGTTATTCCCAATGCTACTGGACCATATGCCAATTCTGGGGACAGGGGAATAAACAGAAGAATTTCACCTACTAAAAAACTCTACCAGTCAAAAGAAGAGTGGGTGAACTGAAAACCATGGATAGGAGAAAACCACGAACTTCCTGATTTTCTGTTCCTAATCTTCAAGATGACGTAGGAAAAATTGCATGGAGATTAAAAATATGACCACTGAATCACAGGTTCCAACGAAGGCCCTGAACATGGATGAGATAAACCAGAAAAGCAAAGCAGAGGATAAAACTGGGGAATTCGCCCATCACAGAAAAAGAAAAAGGATTTTTTAACAAGGAAAACGATGAGTGGCTCCAAGAGTAGAAATTGCAAATACAATCTATATAAAGTAGAAATCCCAGAAGTTTGGAGCAGAACAGGTGGAGTAGAAGCAATAATTAAGGGGAAAAAAAGAGAAGTTCCCTAAGCTAAACATAGAGTCCCACACTAGTCCCCCATCACTAACCTTTGAGATAGGAATACAGAAATTAGCACTCCTTTTTGACAAACAAAGAGTCTGAGATATGGAGAAATGGAGGGACACGCACCCCGTGGGGACTGTGGCCTCTCACTCCAGCAGTTCCTTGCTGTGCGCACATGCACCACAGAGGTCTTAAAATTTCTTATTTAGCAATAAGCTCATCTGCCAATTCATTCAAATAATGCCCTGAAATAATAGTAATATATGATTATGAAGGTGTGTTTTATAAGATGGTGCTGATTTGAAGGGTCAGTATCAGCTTTGAGAATGGCTTATCTTTGGAAAAAGGCGACTGTCCCCCATGACTGTCCCTTCCACACCTTTTCTAAGTAACCCCATGACTTAATGAAGGGCTCCTGGGAGAATTATCTTTTTCCCTGGAAATGATTCTTTCAGTAGTTGTCAAACAATTTTTCATGACTCTGCTAAGATCACAGCCATGTGTGGGAAAGAATAACAGCATACTTTGCAATGCAGCCTCAGCACGTACTCTTGCTGACAGAAAACAACCTTGTCCACCAGCACCTTGTCTACCATGCACTGAGCCGGATTCAGGCTCAAGAACCAGGGCTGCCTCAGGCTGACCCTTAGCATGGCTAACAATCAGGCCCACTCTTACTCACCCTTCTCCTGCCTAACCTCGCTTGCCTTCTACGGATCTTTAGCACCGAGAGAACCAACTATTGATGGCCTTGAATGCCAGCCTACTTCTCTCTCCCCTAGCCTGGGCAAAGAGAATGTTTGACAGGTATAGCTATTTGTTATTTCAACTCTATTTAGGGCTTAATCTTAGTTCACCTGTCTTAACTACTAGATTTGGCCTCTCCCTCCAGCTGACTGAATGATTTTAGATTGTAAGGTTACCAGCTAACATAACCTGTACCTGCCTAGGACCAGAGTCTCAACACCTGTCCTTCTGCCAGGAGCCCTTGAGCATCTCTCAGCACACCCTCCTGGGTTAAAGCTAGGAAAGGTGGTACCTGTGCATGAAGAGGCCCCATCCTAGCTGTCTTCTGAGGCCCACTTCTGGCACAAAAAGCCAGCCCTTTTGTGGACATATATTGTGACGTGATACTGTTTGCTACAGTTTTGTTGGGAAAGGGTGTGTGTTCTCAGAAGGGAAAGTACCCAAGTAACATCACTAGATTAGAGACAACTCACTATGTGATTATTTCTTCTGCAAGTTAAATTCTATTACACGATCAAGGCTTAGTCCGTAGCTTTGCTCAAAACAAATGAATGGAGCCCAGGTTGGGGACTTCATAATGGATTGTCCCCAAGCTAAGAATTTCCTTTCTCTGGATACCAAGCACTCCTTAACTGATTGACTGAGACAACTGTTTATCTCTTTTATCTTTTTTTTTTTTTTTTTGCGGTACCGGGGATTGAACCCAGGGGCGTTCTACCTCCGCGCTACACCCTCGGCCCTA
>PVJS01056746.1:0-12252 GCA_004027185.1 Glis glis | reverse complement strand
AAAAAAAAAAAAAAAAAAACAAAACCCAGCCAGGCGTGGTGGTGCAGGCCTGTAATCCCAGTACTTGGGAAGCCGAGACAGGAGGATCACAGGTTCAAGGACAGCATCAGTAAATAGTGAGACTCTCATCAACCTAGCAAGACCCTATTTCCAAATAAGAAATAAAATAAGGCTGGGGGTGTAGCTCAAAAGTAGAATGCCTCTGGGTTCAATCCCCAAGACCGCAAGAAAAAAAAATAGAAATTTAAAAAATAGGGCTGGGAGCTGGGCATGGTGGCGCATACTTGTAATCCCAGTACTTGGGAGGCTGAGATAGGAAGATCGCAGGTTTGCGGCCAGCCTCAGCTACTTAGTGAGACCCTGTTTCAAAATAAAGAATAAAAAATAGGACTGGGGTATAGCTTGGAGGTAGAATGCCCCTGGGTTCAATCCCCAGTACCACATACATACACAAAAAATTAGGGCTGGGAGTGTAGCTTGGAGGTAGAATGCCCCTGGGTTCATTCCCTACCACAAAACAAAAGAAACCAACCCATACTATCTCACTCTCTAAAACCCTCCTATGGCTCCCATCTCAGTGTTAAAGGAAAGCCCAAAATTCCCACAATGCCCTCTCACTCTATTTTTTGCGGTACCAGGGATTGAACCCAGGGGCCTTCTACCTCCGCGCTACGCCCCCGGCCCTATTTTTTTATACTTTATTTTGAAACCGGGTCTCACGAAGTTGCGGAGGGCCTCACTAGGTAGAGAGAGAGAGAGAGAGAGAGAGAGAGAGAGAGAGAGAAAGAGCGAGCGCGTGCTGAGGCTGGCCGCAAACCCAGATCCTCCAGTCTCCGCCTCCCAAAGTACTGGGATTACAAGCGTGTGCCACCACGCCCGGCTCCCTCTCACTCTATTTCAACCACACTGGCATTCTGGGTGGTTTTTGAAGATAGGAGGCAAACTTTCATCTTAAGGCCTCTACGTTTGCTTTCCCTTCTGCTTGGAACCCCAGGTATCTGTATGGTTCGCTCCCTTGCTTTATTCAGGTCTTTGCTCAAGTGCCTTCTCAATGTTTCCTCCTATGATAATTATTAAGCTACTGGCATTCTCCATTGTTTTTACCCTACTTTACTGTTTCTTTATTCACAGGCCCAATCACCTAACACCATTTATCACTATCTATGGTTGCTCCCCTCCCTTTATATGCCCTAGCAGGAAACTTTTAATTGGGTGAAGACCAAAATTGTATTCACTGATGCATCCCATGTGTCCAAAGCACTGCCTGACACATGAGCATTCAATGCATTATTTGTTGAATGGATAAATACACAAAATTATTCCATTGAATCATTATTGTAAAAGTCAACAATTGGGCTGGGCGTGGTGGGACCCGCTTGTAATACCAGTACTTGGGAGGCTGAGACAGGAGGATCACAGGTGCGCCGCCAGCCTCAGTTACTCAGTGAGGCCCTCTGCAACTTAGTGAGACCCTGTTTCAAATTAAAGAATAAAAAATAGGACTGGAGGTGTAGCTCGGAGGTAGAATGCCACTGAGTTCAATCCCCAGGATGGCAAAAAAAAAAAAAAAAGTCAACAATTATGTGGAAAAGTCAGCTATCTGCAGCTTAAATTATCCAGGTAAGTCCCTTACCTCAAATTGTTATTCCTAATAGTTCCCACTTCCCTGCACCAGGCTTTTTTTTTTCTTTTTGTTTTTGGTACTAGGGATTGAACCTAGGGGCATTCTATTTCTGATCTACACCCCCAGGCTTTTAATT
This sequence comes from Glis glis, assembly GCA_004027185.1. Taxonomy (NCBI): domain Eukaryota; kingdom Metazoa; phylum Chordata; class Mammalia; order Rodentia; family Gliridae; genus Glis; species Glis glis. The sequence goes on along the minus strand of PVJS01056746.1, from coordinate 10,492 downwards.
TTAATTGATTTATTTTTGTGGTACTGGGGATTGAACCCAGAGGCATTCTACCTCTGAGCCAAACCCTCAGCCCTAGTTTATTTTTTATTTTGTCTCACTAAATTGCTGAGGCTAGCAGCGAACCTGTGATCCTCCTGTCTCAGCCTCCCAAGTACTGGGATTAGAGGCCTGCGTCACCATGCCAGGCGTCAGGTTCTTTTTTTTTTTTTCGGTACTGGGGACTGAACCTAGGGGAATTCTACCTCCAAGCTACACCCCAGCCCTTTTTATTTTTGTTTTGAAGCAGGGTCTCGTTATGTTGCCGAGGTTGGCGTTGAACCTACGATCCTCCTGTCTCAGCCTCCCAAATATTAGGATAACAGGCGTGCGCCACCACGCCCGGCTAGGCGTCAGGTACTTTATTCGTAAAATAGCTTCCCTTTATTTTTATTTTTTATGTGTGGTATTGGCGATTGAACCCAGAGGCAATCTACCTCAAAGCCACAACCAAGCCCTATTTTATTTTTATTATGAAACAGCTTCTCACTAGGTTGATGAGAGAGAGTCTCACTACTTGCTGACTACTTGTTCAAACTCGAACCTGTGACCCTCCTGTCTCAGCCTCCCAAGTACTGGGATTACAGGCGTGCACCCCCACGCCCGGCTTCCCTTTAAAATTCATTTCCACAAGGCTAAGTATCTGCGAGAGCCCTCCAGCCCGTTACGTGATAAAGCTGTCCCTTCTCGCGAACTCAAGATCAAAGGCCCAGTACCCGTTCTCCAACTCATCAGGAGAAAAATGTCACTTTATTCCTAAGAACTGCCTCGGCCCCGGCTCTGTTCACCGCCTTCCACTGATAACCCGCCAAATTTGCACCCTCCACCTCGCTCCCGCCGCTTAAGCCTAGCCCGGCCTCACATGGTGGTGGCTGAGTCCTCTAGTCAGTCCCTTCTCCTCCGCGTTGCTTCGGCCTCTGTGCCGCGGGGGGGGGACTTCCGCTTCCGGCGGCACACTTCCGTGGACGCATGCGCAAACCTAACCAGAGGGTAGGGGCGTGGCATGTTGCCATAGCGATCCCTGTGTGCCGCGCAGCGATGGAATAAAAGCCCAGAATAGTGGTTCAAGGCCACTCAGGACCATTAGGGAATGTTAACTACAATAGAGAGAAGAAAAGGGGTCCGACACAAATCATTTCGTTGTAGAATGGTATAGGTGGAAGGAGAGAAACGATATGCCATTTCCAAATGCCCGCCGGCCCTGCCTGGAGGCGTGGCCTCGGCGAAGCCAATCCGCTCCTGGCTTCAGGGAAGGCACCGCCCCTTTTCCTTCCGGGACTGTTCCTTGACCTGTCTAATAGATCTTTCCGACGCGCGACCAATCCATTGCCTACATCCAGCGGGGGCGTGGACCTGTGCGCCGGAGGCCCTATGTATTCCATGATCAAATGCTGCTCATTGGCTCTCCCTCTTCCGCGGAGGCGGTCCCTACTCCTTTCGGGCTCCCCTTCGGGTTTTGCAACCCTCAGGGGACCCAACCCAATACCCCTAGGAGGCAGGAGGCGTGTTCTCAGGATGCGAGTTCCCATTGGTTTCAGCGCTCACTGGGGTGGGACGGTGCAGCCGCTCTTGTTGATCATTGGCTTTATGATTCCATGGGGGTGGAACTTGGCTGGGCCTAAACTGAATCCGCGGTCCCGCACCGATCTCAGGGCAAAGCTGCCATGCGTTCCGGGGGCCGCGGGCGGCCCCGGCTACGGCTCGGGGAACGTGGCCTCCCGGAGCCACCCTCACTGCCCAAGCGCCGCCTGCTACGGCGGGTACAGCTGTTGCGGCTGCTGCTGGCTCTGGCCGTGGGCTTGACGTTCTACATCATATGGAGCGGCTGGCACCGCGGAATTGAGGACCTGTCCCGGGGCCGGGAGCTGCGGGTGAGGCCGGGAGGTAGACTGGGCACCGTGGGGGCCTTCTTTCCCACTTCCCCTTCCCCAGAGTCTCGTGTTGACGTGGCTGTTATCGTATGGCTCTTGCTTCAGGTGACACCTTTCTCTGTCATTTGAGCATATGCCCTTTACCAACAGAATAAAACTTCAGGCTCGTTTTGCACTAGTATCTCTTCCTTAAGAGGAAGGGTCTGGAGCAGTCAGATTGGGAGATCTGGGTCCTACATCTCAAGTCAACTATTTGGAAGCGTCTCTTCCTCTTACAGGCTTCTATTTCCCAGTAAGGGTTGTCATAGGCAGGACCGAATGGGCTTGGAGGGATTTTTCCTGGGTCTAGGATTTATCCTAGAACTCTCAGATGCTGGAGGCCGCGCATTACCTAGAGGAAATGGGGCTCCTTAGGGGCAACGGCACCAGGGATAGGATCGGAATGGGGGTTGCTCTCATTCTTCTCTTCCCCATCCCACCTCTCTCCAAGGCCCCGCTGATTGGAAGCCTCCCAGAAGACAAGCTACGAAGGGTGGTGGGGCAACTGGACCCGCAGCGTCTCTGGGGTACTTACCTGCGCCCCCTGCTGATTGTGCGAACTCCCGGCAGCCCAGGCAATCTCCAAGTCAGAAAGGTAAAGGGGTCCTACCTACCTCCAATCCCTGACTCACTAGCCCACCAGGAAATGGGCAATAGGCATCCTGTCCAAGATCCCAGAGTAACACAGAGGCAGAACTGGGGCTCCAACTGGAATGAATCTGACTCTAGAGTCTCTTGCTGGTACACACCAGAAGGCTGTCCTGCCCCCACCGAAAGCTTACTATATGCTAGGCACATGCAACAAACAGCCCTGTGTGTGTGGGAAGAACCAATACGCTCTTCATTATGCAGGTGGGGGAAATTAAGGCCTGGAGAGGTTATAAATTTTGCCCAGATCCCAGAGCTAAAAATGGTAGATCTGGGGTTTGAACACAAGGTTGGCTTTCAGAGCTGGCAGTGTAACATCTCTATATTGCCTTCTAGCCAGCTACTGTGTTCGGGTCTCACCTCACCTATGACTAGTTTCTTTTTTTATATAATTTTTTTGTTGGTGCATTGTAATCATACATCTTGATGTTTTTCAGGGCAATAGGAGTATATATGCACACATTGGTCAATAGGTCTAGTTTCTTAACCTCTCTGGGACTCAGATTCCTCATCTTTGAAATGGGGGCCATTCATTGACAGTTCCTACCCCACAGGTTCCTAGAACAGGGCTTGGCACATAGCAAGAGCTATTTATGAGTAAACCACAGCCAGGCATGGTGGTGCACACCTGTAATCCCAGTACTTGGGAGGCTGAGACACGAGGATTGCAGGTTCAAAGCCAGCCTCAGCAACTTAGCAAGGCCCTTAGCAACTTAGCAAGACCCTGTTTCAAAATAAGGAATAAAATAGGGCTGGGGGTGTAGTTCAGAGGTAGATTGCCCCTGTGTTCAATTCCTAGTACCACAAAAAAAAAAAAGTAAGCCATGCTGGGTATGGTGGCACACATCCGTAATCCCGGTATTTGGGAAGTTGAGACAGGAGAATTGCATGTTCAAGGCCAGCGTCAGCAGCTTAGCAACACCCTCAGCAATTTAGCAAGACCCTGTTTCAAAAATAAAAAGGGCTGGGAGTGTACTCAGAGGTAGAATGCCCATGAGTTCAATTCCAAGTACCAAAAAATAAATATATAAATAAATAGTGCCAGGCGTGGTGGCGCACGCTGGTAATCCCAGTACTTTGGGAGGTAGAGACCAGAGGATACGGGTTCGCGACCAGCCTCAGCTCTCTGTCTCTCTCTCTCTCTCCTTAGTGAGGCCCTCCGCAACTTCGTGAGACCCGGTTTCAAAATAAAGTATAAAAAAAATAGGGCCGGGGCATAGCGCCGAGGTAGAACGCCCTTGCATTCAATTCCTGGTACCACACACAAAAAAAATCGGGCCGGGGGTGTAGCGCGGAGGTAGAACGCCCCTGGGTTCAATCCCCGGTGCCGCCAAAAAAATAAATAAATAAATACCAAAGTGGAGCTGGGTGTGGTGGCACATGCCTATAAGCCTTGTACTTTGGAGGCTGAGAAAGGAGGATTGCAGGTTCAAGGACAGCCTCAGCAAGTAGTGAGACTCTCATCAACCTACTGAGACTATGTTTCAAAATAAAAATAAAATAGGGCCTGGGGTGTAGCTCAGTGGTAGAATGCCCCTGGGTTTAATCCCCAGTACCACACACACACACACACACACACAAACACACACACACACACACACCAAAAAAAGCCAAAGTGGGACATCAGAGTCAACCTGACTGGTCTGCATGGCTCAGTTCACGTGGCCCTTCTCCCCACCTTCTCCCCAGTCCCTGTCCACCCTCCTACCTTTCTCTTGACATTAGTTCCTGGAGGCCACACTGCGGACCCTGACAGCAGGCTGGCACGTAGAACTGGATCCCTTCACAGCCCCAACACCGCTGGGGCTATTGGACTTTGGCAACATAGTGGCCACGCTGGACCCAGGGGCTGCCCGTCACCTCACCCTCGCCTGCCATTATGACTCGAAGTTCTTCCCTCCCGGGTCGGCCCCCTTTGTGGGGGCCACGGATTCGGCTGTGCCCTGTGCCCTGCTACTGGAGCTGGCCCAGGCCCTTGATCTGTTGTTGAGCAGGGCCAAGGAGCAGGTGAGGAGCGGGGTGGGAGGAGGGGTGGGGGTCACCTCACCTAGTCCAAGCTCAGTCTGTGCTTTTGGCCACCACATTGTATGGGTGAAGATACCTAGTTTGTCCTACCCAGCTGTGCAAGTGGGCAGAGCATGTGGTTGGGTGGATGCTAGGAGTTGGTACTGAGCTGGCCCTGGCCACCTGCTCCCACAGGCAGCCCCAGTGACCCTGCAACTGCTCTTCTTGGATGGTGAAGAGGCGCTGAAGGAGTGGGGACCCAAGGACTCCCTGTATGGCTCCCGACACCTAGCTCAGCTCATGGAGTCTATACCCCACAGTCCCGGCCCCACCAGGATCCAGGCAATTGTAAGACCAGGGCCCCTGGGTTCTGGCAAGGAAGGGAGAAGGTGGAGTGGGGATGGCAGGATCCTGTGTGGTCCCCTTCAGCTCTGGCCTCTCTCCCTAGGAGCTCTTTGTGCTTCTTGATCTCTTGGGAGCCCCCAGTCCGACCTTCTACAGTCACTTCCCCCGCACAGTCCGCTGGTTCCAACGGCTGAGGAGCATTGGTAAGGTTGAGGGCAGAGGCAGGTGCCTGCCTGGGATGCAGGAGAGAGCTGAGCGGACAGGCACTGGTCCTCTAAGGGCCCACCCAGGCTTCCCTCCACCTCCCTAGTCTAAGGAACTAGGATAGAAACACAGACTGCTCCTACCGAGATCAAGTATAGTGATCATAAAACAGGGGCTCCTGGGGGAGATAGCCTTGGTTCCAAAAACCCTGAGTTCGCCTCTTACCAGCTATGTGAACTTGGACAAGAGGCTTCCTCTCTGTGTTCCTCAATTTCCTACCTACAAAATGGGCATGATAGGAACAATAATAGGGGTGTCCACCTCCTGGACTCAGAGGGATTAAATGAGACCAGGAAGCCGGGTGTGGTGGCGCACACTTGTAATCCCAGAACTTGGGAGGCTGAGACAGGAGGATCGCAGGTTCGTGGCCAGCCTCAGCTACTTAGTGAGGCCCTCTACAACTTAGTGAGACCCTATTTCAAAAATAAAGAATAAAATAGGGCTGGGGGTGTAAGAGATAGAATGCCCCTGGGTTCAATCCCCAGTATTGCAAAAATAAATAAATAAATAAATAAAATAAAAAAATGAGACCAGGAGCATAGGAAACCTACAGTAAGGAGAAACATATTTATTCATGTTGGGATGTCGAGGGCTTTATCTCTGGGACCCAGATTTGTGAACAGGGGTCCTTTACTGTAGGGAACTAACCCTTGCTCTCTCCCTGTCTCCAGAGAAGCGTTTGCACCGCCTGAACCTGCTGCAGTCTCATCCCCGGGAGGTGATGTACTTTCAACCCGGGGAGCCCCCTGGGTCTGTGGAAGATGACCACCTCCCCTTCCTCCACAGAGGTACTTGCAAGCAGGGAGGGATGGGGGCCCAAGGAAGCTACAAATCACAACTGGCCCTGGCGCCTTCCCAGGGCTGGGGACTGGCGACAAGTTGATTAACCTTTGTGCTTTGATTTCCTCATCTGTAAAATGGGGATGTCTGAGTATTGTTGAAGACATTGAATGTGCTAATACATGTAAAGGACTTATTTGGACCAATGCCCAGCACATAGCAAGTATTTTGGAAATGTTAATTATGATTTATGCCTCAATGATTGCAAAATTTATTCTTGCTTTTGTCTTTCAAGGCCCTGGTGGCCCAGCAGAATCACCAAAGGAGCTTTGAAAAAGGCCCAATCATATTTCAGGCCTGCTAAGCCACTATCTTTGGGCTCTGCATGATTTTTACAAAGTTCTCACAGAATTTTGATCCCCATTCAGGGTTGAAAACATCTGGTGTGGGGATTAAGAATGTAGGTTTTGCCGGGCGTGGTGGCGCACGCTTGTAATCCCAGTACTTTGGGAGGCGGAGACCAGAGGATCTGGGTTCGCGGCCAGCCGGGTTTGCGGCCATCCTCAGCTCCCTCTCTCTCTCTCTCTCTCTCTCTCCTTAGTGAGGCCCTCTGCAACTTCATGAGACCCGGTTTCAAAATAAAGTATAAAAAATAGGGCTGGGGGTGTAGCGCGGAGGTAGAACGCCCCTGCGTTCAATCCCCGATACTGCAAAAAAAAAAAAAAAAAGAATGTAGGTTTTTTGGGCTGGGACATGTAGCTCAGTGGTAGAGCACTTACCTAGCATGCCTAAAGCCTCAGGATTCGATCCCCAGCACTGCCAAAAAATAAAAAGTAGGTTTTTTGTTTTTTTCTTGTGTTCAGTACTGGGGATTGAGCCCAGGGGTGCTCTTCTTCCTCCTCCTCCACTTCTTCTTCTTATGTTTTTTTTTTTTTTTTGTGGTACTGGGGATGGAACCCAGGGACCTTCTACCTCTGGGCTACACCCCCGGACCTATTTTCTTTTTCTTTTTTTTTGGCGGTACTGGGGATTGAACCCAGGGGCTTTCTACCTCCGAGCTACACCCCCAGCCCTATTTTTTATTCTTTATTTTGAAACCAGTTCTCATTAAGTTGCGGAGGGTCTCACTAAGTAGCTGAGGCTAGCCATGAACCTTGATCCTCCAGTCTCAGCCTCCCAAGTACTGGGATTACAAGCATCTGCTACCACGCCCGGCTCTATTTTACTTTTCATTTGGAAACAGGGTCTCACTAAGTTGCTGACAGCCTCACTAAATTGCTGAGACTGGCTTTGAACCTGCAATCCTCCTGTCTCAGCCTCCCAAGTACTGGGATTACAAGCGTGTGCCACCATGCCCGGCTTTTTTTTTTTTTTTTTTTTGCAGAACTGTGGATTGAACTCAGGGGCATTCTACCTCCAAGCTACACCCCCAGCCCTAAATTTTGTTCTTCATTTTGAAACAGGCTCTCACTAAGTTGCGGAAGGCCTCACTAAGTTGCTGAGGCTTGCGGCGAACCCCAATCCTCTGGTCTCAGCCTCTCAAGTACTGGAATTACAAGCATGCGCCACCACGCCTGGCTTTTTTTTTTTGGTGGTACTGCAGATGGAACCCAGGGGCATTCTAACTCTGAGCTATACCCCCAGACTTATTTTATTCTTTTATTTGGAAACGGTCTAAGTTACAGAAGGCCTAAGTTGCTGAGGCTGGCCATGAACCTGCAATCCTTCTGTCTCAGCCTCCCAAATATTGAGATTACAAGCATGCACCACCATGCCTGGCTTTTTTATTTCTTTTTTTAATACTGGGACTTGAACCCAGCGGCATTCTACCTTTGAGCTACACCCCCAGCCCTATTTTATTTTTATTTGGAAACAGGATATTGCTAGGTTGATGAGAGTCTCACTACTTGCTGATGCTGTCCTCGAAACCTGCGATCCTCCTGTCTCAGCCTCCCAAGTACTGGGATTATAATTGTGCACCACCACGCCCAGCTTCCTTTTTATTTTTTTATTTTGTATTTATTTATTTTTGTGTGGTACTGGGGATTGAGCCCAGGGGCATTCTACCTCTGAGCTAGATCCCCAGCCCTTTTATTTTTTGTAACAGGGTCTTGATAAGTTGCTGACGCTGTCCTCGAACCAGTGATCCTCTTGTCTCAGCCTCCCAAATACTGGGATTATAGGCATGCGCCACACTCCTAGCTTATTATTTTATTCATTTTTGTGGTACTGGGGATGGAACCCAGGGGCGTTCTACCTCGGAACTATATCTCCAGCGTATTTTGTTCTTTTTGTGTGTGTGTGGCACTGGGTATTGAACCAAGGGGCATTCTACCTCCGAGCTACACCCCCAACCCTATTTTATCTTTATTTGGAAACAAGCTCTTGCTAGGTTGATGAGAGTCTCACTAGCTGAGACTGTCCTCGAAGCTGTGATCCTCCTGTCTCAGTCTCCCAAGTACTGGGATTACAGGCGTGCTCCACCATGCCCAGCTTATAAAACACTTTTTTTTTTTGTGGTGCTCGGAATTGAACCCAGGACCTCTCACATGCTTGGCAAGCACTCTGCCCCTGAGCTACATCCCCAGCCCTTTTTTCTTTATTTTGAAACAGGGTCTCACTAAGTTGCAGAGGGTCTCACAAATTGCTGAGGCTGGCCTTGAACCTATAATCCTCCAGTCTCAGCCTCCCAAGAACTGGGATCACATGTATGCACCACCATGCCCGGCTATCCCCAGATCTTTTAATTTTTTTATTTTGGGACAGTTGGGACAGGGTCTCACTAATTTGCCCAGGTTGCCCTGAACTAGCAATCTTCCTGCCTCAGCCTCCTGAGTTGCTGGGATTATCAGTGTGTGCCACCTCATGCTGCCATAATGGAGGTTTTAGAATGAAACTGATCTAGCAGGAGACATTGACCCATACCTATAATCACAGTACTTGGGGGGGACTGAGACAGGAGAATCATTAAGTTCAAGCTTAGCCTCAGCAACCTAACTAGACCCTATCTCAAAATACTCTAGCCCTTTTTAAAGGGCTAGAGTATAGTTCAGTCATAGAATGTCTCTGGGTTCAATTCCCAGTACCCCTCCACCCCTCAAAAAATAGAATGAGACAGATCTAGGTTCTAGGATCTGCAACTTACCACTAGTTGACCTAAAGCAAATTATTTAGCCTCTCTGAGCCTCTGTGTCTTCTGGAAAATGAAGATATATACACAAATGCATATGTGCATGTATATTCATCATGAAAGGGTTGTAATGAGATCAGGTATATAAAATGCCAAGTTACACAGTGCTTGGCATATAGTTAGTGCTAAAAACTGTTTCTAACATTTTTACTTTATAATTTACTCATTCAACAAATATGCACTTTTTGTGTAGGGGGGTGCTGGGGATTGAACCCAGAGGTATTCTACCTCTGAGCTACACCCCCAGCCCGATTTTATTTCTTATTTTAAAACAGGGTCTCGCTAGGTTGATGAGAGTCTCATTACTTGCTGAGGCTGTCCTTGAACCTGTGATCCTCCTGTCTCAGCCTCCCAAGCACTGGGATTACAGGCGTGTGCCACCATGCCCAGCAATAAATATGCATGCTTTACAATGCCTTCTTTATTTTTTTGTGGTTCTGGGGATGGAACCCAGGGCCTTATACATGCTAAGCAAACACTCTACCACTGAGCTACCTCCAACAAGCCTCCTTTTTTTTTTTGGCGGTACTGGGGATTGAACCCAGGGGCATTCTACCTCTGAGCTACACCCCCAGCCCTATTTTTTATTCTTTATTTTAAAACAGAATCTCACTAAGTTGTGGAGGGACTCACTAGGTTGCTGAGGCTGGCCACAAACTTACGATCCTCCTGTCTCAGCCTCCCAAGTCCTGGGATTACAAGCATGCGCCACCAAACCCGGCCAACAAGCCCTTCTTTATTGATTCATTCACTGAATGCTTCCCAAGGTAGGTGCTGAACTAGATGTCAGGGATAGAGCGATGGGCTGCAGTCCACCTGGCTCCATTTGGTCAAACACAAAAGGGAAGCACGCTAAGGCCAGGGACCCAGTATAGTGCAGGGGTTAGCAGCAGACTCAGTCCTGGTGGCCTGGGTTCAAATTCTGTGTTGTTTACTAGAGGTGGGAACTTGGGCATCCTGCCTGCCTCTCCCTGCCTGTTTCCACATCAGTAAAATGAGGGTAAAGGCTGGGTATGGTGGTACACACCCTACCAGCTACTTGGGAGGCTGAGGCAGGAGGATTGCTGGAGCTGGTGAATTCAAGATCAGCCCAGGCAAGCCGGGCGTGGTGGCGCACGCTTGTAATCCCAGTATTTTGGGAGGCGGAGACCGGAGGATCCGGGTTCGCGGCCAGCCTCAGCTCTCTCTCTCTCTCTCTCTCTCTCTTTCTCTGTCTCTACTTAGTGAGGCCCTCTACAACTTCGTGAGACCCGGTTTCAAAATAAAGTTTAAAAAATAGGGCCGGGGGTGTAGCGCGGAGGTAGAACGCCCCTGC
>PVJS01056745.1:0-12252 GCA_004027185.1 Glis glis | reverse complement strand
CCCAGTACTTTGGGAGGCGGAGACCGGAGGATCCAGGTTCGCGGCCAACCTCAGCACACATGCGCGCGCGCGCGCGCGCTCGATCGATTGATCGATCGATCTATCTCTCTCCTCTCTCTCTCTCTCCCTCTCTCTCTCTCTCTCTCTCTCTCCCTGTTTCTCTCTCTCTCTCTCTCTTTCTCTACCTAGCGAGGCCCTCCACAACTTCGTGAGACCCGGTTTCAAAAATAAAGCATTAAAAAATAGGGTCGGGGGTGTAGCGCGGAGGTAGAACGCCCCTGCATTCAATCCCCGGTACCGCAAAAAAAAAAAAGAAATTATTAAAACTCTGTCATGTTGGCCCCAAGGTAATCATAAACACACATGTAACACATGCAAAACATCACCTTGAAATCACATGCCGGAATTTTGTCTATGGTGGACATAAAACTGACCCAAACTATGCTTATGTTTCTGTGATTGTTAGATTAACAACTGAAATAAAACACATGCCACATGTCACACACCTTCTAAAGAATTTGCAAGTTATACTTCCTATCCCACCCACCCCTCATTTATATTATAACTCCCCAAAACTGATGTCACACATAAGCAATCTATAATCTGTCAAAGCCAGTTGCTTCATCTTTTGAATGACCTGGTTCACATTTTTTACTTCTGTAATTTTGCAATCTTATGTTTTATTTAATTGCTGTTACCAAATACAATTATTTATTTTTTCAATTAATCTGCTGACAAAATGACATAGCAGCTAAGCCCATGGTTGAGTCACTGACCCCAGCCAGTGTTGGACATTGCTAAGTTCTGATTGGTGGAATTTAAGGGTGCTCTTCAGTCTCTCAACAATGCCTATTTGTGAGAATACAAAATATAGTCAACTGCTTTTATAGTGAATAGATGTGCTCTTGCTTTATACTTTACACAGAAATTCATTGTCTTGAGTATATGCCTTCAATGTTTGAGCCAAAGCTGGGATAGTCCTCTCAAATGACAGCTAAAAACACATATGCAATTCCACTACATGCCTGTAGATGGCGCTTCTGCAAAGGAAGCGGACACTCCAATGTGAATCAGACTAGGAAGGGATTTGAGAAAAACTATTAAGGTCTAAGGTTGTTCAGGAGCAATCTTACAAAGATCTGAACTACAAAGGAGCAATCATAGACCCTGAGTTTCCTTATGGAGGAACACTTTATTATTTTTATTTTTTGGCACTGGGGATTGAACCCAGGGGCATTCTACCTTCGAGCTACACCCTTGGCCCTTTTTATTTTTTATTTTGAAACAGGGTATTGCTAGGTTGCCGAGAGTCTTGCTAAGTAGCTGAGGCTGTCTTCAAACCTGAAATCCTCCTGTCTCAGCCTCCCAAGTACTGGGATTACAAGCGTGCACCACCACACCTGGCTAGTTTTGAAGCATTTTGTTATGCTCCAAGTCCCCCACCCCAAGTCTAGACGGAGAGGGAGCCTGGGAAGTGTTTGTGGAATGAAGAGTGGGCTCTGGAGGTCATTTCCTGGCTCTGCAGAACGTTATTCTCACCTTCCCTTCCTGTCCCCTCCTCTTTGATTCTCTCTCTCTGCCCTGGCCATGTTTCCTAACAGAGGCTCTTCAGACACCTCCCGTCCCTCCTCCACACCCACGCCCCATGCCACACAGGCTTTTCTCCTTAGATGGCCTCTCTAGTTTTTGCTTGATTTACTTTGTTTCAATATATTTTCAAGGTTCCCCCCATATGAGGTGCTTAATTACATCTGGGTTTTAATCAGTGGCGTAACTTAAAATTCTACAGCCAGAAATGGAAATGCTAAAGGCAAATTGGCCTCCAAGGGTCCAAGAAAAAAACAATCCTCATGCCCTTCTCCTCCACTGTGTCCATTGTGGTTCTTTCAGCACATCCTGGTCAAAATTCTTGCTGTGTGTTGGAGGATGTGTGGTTTTTTGTTTTTGTTTTGCTGGAAACCCATGGTGGTGGAGCTGGGCAGCCCTGGAATAACAGGGAGGGTAGGGCTAGAACAGAACACTCCCATGTTCTGTGCCTGGATTAAGACCAGACCACAGCCAAACAGAACAAAAGAGTCTTAGGTTAATAAGGTGTCAGTATGTTACCACGTATTTAGATTTCATAGAATTTTAGAACCAAAATAAGAATAATAAGAGCCACCATTTATTGCGCATTTACTATGTGAAGGATCTTTTAATCCTTACAACTATCCTATAGGGTGGATATTATTATTAGTGTGTGTGTGGGGGTAATGGGGATTAAACCCAGGGGCATTTTACCTCTGTGCTACACCCCCAGTCCCATTTGTTTATTTATTTATTTCAGTTTTAAAACAAGGTCTCACTAAGTTGCTGAGGCTGGTTTGAACCTGTGATCCTCCTGTCTCAGCCTTCTAAGCATTAAGATTACAGGTGTGCACCATCACACCCAGCAGATATTATTATTGAATTGAGGCTTGCCCCATGTTCTATATCTGGTAAGCTAGGAAAAAGGACAATTTTGCTCATCTAATCTAAAGTTATCTGGTTGTTTTCATTTCTACAGAGGCAACTTAATTGTAAGACAAAATAGATCATTTCAGGAGGCAAATATTGGAATTTTCACTTAGTACAGTTCTCTTGAAGGTTAAAAATAAGGTCTAGCTGACAACGTTTGCATTCTGGTCAGCTGAGTAATTTCTCCCTGGGACCAGTGGAAAAGAGACCCAGATCTTGGTCTTCCTTGGAAAGGAAGGTTTGGAACTGGGTTTGGAAGGCAGGGTCCGCTGACATTCTCAAAAGGCCCAGCAGGTGGCAGCATTTCCCATATCAGCAGAGCCCACCAGGGTCTGTGCAGAGAGGCCTAGAGATGTGAAGACAAATTTGTGGGGGCAGAAAGAACATATCATCTGCCTGCATCCTTTTTTGTTTGTTGTTGTTGTTGTTTTTGCCTTGGGTTTTGTTGTTGTTTGTTTTGTGTGGGGCTGGGGATGGAACCCGGGGCATTGCTCAGGCTGGGCAAGTGCTTACCACTGAGCTATACCCCTAGCCCTCTTTTAAATTTTCCTTTCTATATATTTTATTTTAAAATATTTTTGTAAAAACAATCAAAGTATGCTTTAGTGAAAATGGTTAGGAATAAGAGCAGGTACCTCCTTCCCTGCTTGTTACCAGTCGCCCTTGGCTGACAACCCCCCACAGTGCTGCTCCCCACAGATCTGTCCATCTAAAACACTCAGGAAAAGCCTGGCGTGGTGGCGCACGCTTGTAATCCCAGTACTTGGGAGGCGGAGACCGGAGGATCACAGGTTCGTGGCCAGCCTCAGCTACTTAGTGAGGCCCTCTGTAACTTCGTGAGACCCGGTTTCAAAATAAAGGATAAAAAATAGGGCTGGGGGTGTAGCTTGGAGGTAAAATGCCCCTGGGTTCAATCCCCGGTACCACACACACACAAAAAAAAAAACACTCAGGAGGATTAGTGCAATCCCCACTCTCGCTCACCTGCCCACCACCTCATCACCCACCTGCCAGTTTTCTGCCGGGTCTGTGCATATCTGGCCAGCCAGCCCCAGCCCCTCAGCCTGCCATTCTCAGCTGAGGTTCTCCTGGGGAACCAAGCACACTTCTGGGGACACCAGGAGGGAGGCTATCTGTGGACAATCCTGCTACCCAAATTAGTAACTAAAGGTGCTGCGAGAAAAATATTTCGGGATCTAAGGAGGCTTCACCAGGTCTGTGCCTGCACATCCAAAGGAAGCGACTGCAAATTCAACCACAAGCCATGGGAGAGGCAGCCCCCCATGTTCTCATAAATATTCATTTCTACCTTCTGTTTTGCAGCTTGAAGTCCCAGTAAGGGCAATACATGCCTTTTGATTTTGAAGATGGTCAGGTTTTCAAGAGCTTTCTACTAAAAACATAAATGTTTGGGATGAGGGGGCATCAAAATGGGGTATAAATATTATGGAAATGGGAAGGGTGGCAGTGTAGATAAGCATGGTAATAAACTCTTTGATAATTTTCCTAATGATAACTTAAAACTTTTTTTTTTTTTGCAGTACTGGGGATTGAACTCAGGGGCATTCTACCTCCAAGCTACACCCCCGGCCCTATCTTTTGTACTTTATTTTGAAACCAGGTCTCACGAAGTTGCAGAGGGCCTCACTGAGTAGCTGAGGCCGGCCGCGAACCTGGATCCTCCGGTCTCAGCCTCCCAAGTACTGGGATTACAAGCGTGTGCCACCAAGCCCGGCAACTTAAAAAATTTTTGAGGGCGTACTGGGGATTGAACCCAGGGGCATTCTACGTCTGAGCTACACCCCCAGCCCTATTTCATTTTTTATTTGGAAACAAGGTCTCGCTAAATTGTGGAGGGCCTTACAAAATTGCTGAGGTTGTCCTCAAACCTGCAATCCTCCTGTCTCAAACTCTCAAGTACTGGGATTACAAGTGTGCACTACCACGTTCAGCTAACTTAAAGTATTTTTAAATGCAAAAATCATATTAACTTTAAGCTAGACATGGTGGCCTATACATACCTGTAATCTCACCTACTGAGGAGGCTGAGGCAGGAGGACTGCAATTTCGAGCCCAGCCTGGGCAACTTAACAAGATCCTATCCAAAAGAAAAAAAAATTTTTTTGTGGTACTAGAGATTGAACCCAGGGGCATTCTACCTCCATGGTACACCCCCAGCCCTTTTTATTTTTTTGTTTTTGTTTTTGAAACAGGGTCTCACTATGTTGCTGAGTCTTGCTACATTGCTGAGGTTGTCCTTGAACCTGTGATCCTTCTCTCAGCCTCCCGAGTACTGGAATTACAGGTGTGGGTCTCCACACAAAAAAATTTAAAAATGGAGCTTAGTGGTGGAGCACTTACCTAGTGCAAGGTCCTGGGTTTGATTCCTGCTACCTGCAAAAAGAAAAGAAATCATGTTAATTTTAAATTAGAATGTTATACATTTCTAGAAATGTTGCTTTTATTTTTATGTATTTTTTTTTTTTAGTATTGGGGATTGAACCCAGGGGCATTCTACCTCTGAGCTACACCCCCAGCCCTATTTTATTTTTTATTTTGAAACAAGGTCTCACTAAGTTGCGAAGGGCGTCACTAAGTAGCTGAGGCTGTCCTCAAACCTGCGATCCTCCTGTCTGAGCCTCCCAAGTGGAGTTGCTGGAATTACAGGTGTGTGCCACCATGCCTGGCAAAAACAGGCCACTTGAACACCTCCAAGTTTTGGTTGGAGGAGAAGACATCAGGCAAGCAGGGGAAAAATTTATTTCAATAAATCTAGCCTTTATCTGTTATCAGCTAACTTTAACGAGGATTGTTAAATGCCTACTGTGAGCCTCCCAGTGAAATAATGGAGTCTGTATTCATTATATTCTGTATCGGGCCATTTTATCAATAGGAAACCAAGGCTTAGTGACCTTAGTCAACAGACCTGTCATCAAATTTACAAGCAGTAGCCAGGATTCAAGAACTTCCTGCTCTTTCCACTTGGTCATACTGTAGTTCTCACCAGAGTAAACCACCGGCACAACAAACCGTGGGTAAGAGACCAGTTACTGGAAGTCTCCAAAAGTCCCCTAACCTCTGTCCCAGGTCTTTATTGGATGCAAGAGCAGAATTCATATGCCTACTCTCTTGACTTCCTGGGATCTCAAATGTGCCCGTGTGAGAAGTGCTATATTCACAAGGATGTTGTATTTCTTTTTTTTTTTTTTTTTTTTTGCGGTACCGGGGATTGAACGCAGGGGTGTTCTACCTCTGCGCTACGCCCCCGGCCCTATTTTTTATACTTTATTTTGAAACCAGGTCTCACGAAGTTGCAGAGGGCTTCACTAAGTAGAGAGGGAGAGAGAGACAGGGAGAGAGAGAGAGAGAGAGAAAGACAGGGAGAGGGAGAGGAGAGAGAGAGAGAGAGAGAGAGAGAGCGAGCTGAGGCTGGCCACGAACCTGGATCCTCCAGTCTCCGCCTCCCAAAGTACTGGGATTACAAGCGTGCGCCACCACGCCCAGCAGGATGTTGTGTTTCTGTACCTATCGTCAGGACTGGTTTCTGACATGGAGACTTCCAGGTGGAGCAGCACTATCACTATTCAAGAGCAGAATATGCTCAGTCCCTGGGACACATGATCATCACAGCTAAGCCCTGATTTGGAGTATGTGTGTGTGTGTGTGTGTGTGTGTGTGTGTTACTGAGGATTGAACCCAGGGGCATTCTATCTCTGAGCTATGCCCCCAGTCCTATTTTATTTTTATTTTTAAACAGGTCTCCCTAGGTTGGTGAGAGTCTCACTACTTGCTGAGGCTGTCCTCGAACCTGCGATCCTCCTGTCTCAGCTTCCCAAGCACTGGAATTACAGGTGTGTGCCACCACACCCGCCTCCTTTCTTTATTGCCTGCACATAGAACTCTTTGTCGTGTTCTGCGCGCATCTCCCAGCGGCTCCTCCTCCAGGTTTGGGTGAATACAGGCTTCTCTTGTTGGCAGGAAGAGCACCCTTGCTGTCATGGAGTTCCACCTGGGGTGGGGTGACAAGCATCAATGTGTCGTCCTGAAGCGATGGCAAAAGACATGTGCCCTGCAAAGAGGCAGCCTGCTCTGCTCTCGGGGCCAGCGACGAGGGCTGGTTGTCACGTTTGGTTTCTGTGGATTGGGGATGACAGTTCTGAGTCCATTCAACTGATATATTTTTCTTTCCGTTTAAATCATAATGCTCTGTGGTTCTCCACCCATTTAATCAAAGGTTTCTATGCTTCAGGGGAGA
This sequence comes from Glis glis, assembly GCA_004027185.1. Classification (NCBI taxonomy): domain Eukaryota; kingdom Metazoa; phylum Chordata; class Mammalia; order Rodentia; family Gliridae; genus Glis; species Glis glis. The sequence goes on along the minus strand of PVJS01056745.1, from coordinate 5,501 downwards.
GAGATGCCATAGAGAGCAACCGGGTCATTGCTCAGTTTGGGCTACCAGATTCCTTTTTTTTAAATTTTCCTCTTAATCCCTTGTAAGACAGTAGTAGTAAAAAGTGATCTCTAAAATGGAGTGTACCCAGGATAATACTATGGGGTGCAGAAAGAAAAAAATTAAACTTCTATTTTCATCTTTATCTCATCCTCTTTTTTTTTTTTTTGCAGTACTGGGGATTGAACCTAGGGGCATTCTACCTCTGAGCTACACCCCCAGCCCTATTTTTAAATTTTTATTTTGAAACAGAGACTTGCTAGGTTGGTAAGAGTCACACTACTTGCTGAGGCTGTCGTTGAACCCGTGATCCTCCTGTCTCACCCTCCCAAGTACTGGGATTACAGGCATGCGCCACCAGGCCTGGGTCTTGTCCTTTTTTTTGTATGTGTGTGGTACTGGGGATTGAATCAGTGTCTGAGTGACACCCCCAGTTCTATTTTTTTTTGTTTTTTTGCGGTACCGGGGATTGAACCCAGGGGCGTTCTACCTCCGCCCTACACACCCGGCCCTATTTTTTATACTTTATTTTGAAATCGGGTCTCACAAAGTTGCGGAGGGCCCTACTAAGTAGAGAGAGAGAGAGAGACAGGGAGAGAGAGAGAGAGAGCGAGCGCTGGGGCTGGCCGCGAACCCAGATCCTCCTGTCTCGGCCTCCCAAAGTACTGGGATTACAAGCGTGCGCCACCATGCCCAGCTCCCAGTTCTATTTTATTTTTTATTTTGAAACAGAGTCTCACTAAATTACCATGTGCTGGCCTCAAACCTGTGATCCTCCTGTCTCAGCCTCTTATGTACTGGGATTACAGGAGTGCACCACCATTGCACCTGGCTTATTTTATCCTTTAAGATGTCTGTTTGCAGATGTATGTTTTGTTTTTGTACTGCGGATTGAACCAAGGGGCATTCTACCTCTGAGCTACACCCCCAGCCCTTTTTATTTTTTACTTTGAAACAGGGTTTCGCTAAGTTGCTAAGGCTGGCCTTGAACCTGGGATCCTCATTTCAGCTTCTCCAATACTGGGATTACAGGGGTGCCTCACTGCACCTGGAGGCTGTTTTACCTCTTTTTTTCTTTAAACTGATTTATTTTATTTTATTTTATTTTATTTTATTTTATTTTATTACAGTACTGGGGATCGAACCCAGGGGCATTCTACCTCTGAGCTCCACCCCCAGCCCTATTTTTTATTCTTTATTTTGAAACAGGGTCTCACTAAGTTGCGGAGGGCCTCACTAAGTAGCTGAGGCTGGCTGCGAACCCGGATCCTCTGGTCTCAGCCTCCCAAGTACTGGGATTACAAGCATGCGCCACCACGCCCTACTTTAAACTTATTTATCCATTTTTATGCAGTGCTGGAGATGGAAACCAGGGCCTTATGCATACTTGGCAAGTGCTCTACCACTGAGCTACATCCCTAGCCCTAGATATATGTTTTATACAGCATGTGCAATATTAAATGTATATAGTTTTGAGACTGTGCAGTATACACATACATGTTGCCATATGTATTTATATATATATTATACATATAGAGTTGCCCTCTATATCCATGATTCTTAAAAATATTAAGAAAAAAGTATATTTGTATTGAACATGGACAGACTTTTTTCTTGTCATTATTCTCTAAATAATACAGTGTAACAACTATGTAGCACTTAGACTGTATCAGGTATTATAAGCTAGAAATTATTTAAAGTATATGGGGGATGTGCATAGGTTACGCAAATATCATGCCATTTTATTTAAGGGACTTGAGCATCCACAGATTTTGGAATCTAAGAATTATCCTGGAACCAATCCCCCATGGATAGTATATATTCAGTATACTCGGATATGTACACGCTTTTTTGTTTTCTTTCTTTCTTCTTCTTCTTCTTCTTCTTCTTTTTTTTTTTTTTTTTTTTTTTGTGTGTGTGTGGTACTGGGGATTAAACCCAGGGGAGTTCTACCTCTGAGCTACACTCCCAGATCTTTACACTTTTTACTTTGAAATATGGTCCTTCCAGGCATGGTAGCGTACGCCTGTAATCCCAGTGCTTGGGAGGCTAAGACAGGAGAATCACAGGTTCGAGACTGGGCTCAGCAACTTAGTGAGACCCTCAGCAAATTAGTGAGACCCTGTTTCAAAATAAATAAATAAAATAGGGCAGGGGGTGTAGCTCAGAGGTAGAATGCCCCTGGGTGCAATCCTCGGTACGAAAAAATAATAAAATAAAAAGAAAAGTAGGGCAGGGCGTGGTGGCACACGCTTGTAATCCCAGTACTTTGGGAAGTGGAGACCGGAGGATCCGGGTTCGCGGCCAGCCTCAGCTCTCTCTCTCTCTCTCTTTCCCTGTCTCTACTTAGTGAGGCCCTCCGCAACTTCATGAGACCCAGTTTCAAAATAAAGTATAAAAAATAGGGCCGGGGGTGTAGCGCGGAGGTAGAATACCCCTGTGTTCAATCTCCGGTACCACAAAAAAAAAAAAAAAGAAAGAAAGAAATGGTGTTACTAAGTACCGCACACTGGTCTTGAACCTGTGATCTTCCTGTCCTCAGTCTCCCAAGTACTGGGATTACAGGCATATGCCACCATGCCTGCTCAGATTTTTTTTTTTTTTTGTACTGGGGACTGAACCTAGGGACATTCTACTTCTGAGCTACACCCCTAGCCCTATTTTTTATTCTTTATTTTGAAACAGGGTCTCACTAAGTTGTGGAGGGCCTCACTAAGTAGCTGAGGCTGTTCTGGAACCTGCGATCCTCCTGTCTTAGCCTCCCAAGTACTGGGAGTACAAGTGTGTGTCACCACTCCCGGCTCCCAGCCCTTTTTTTTAAAAGTTATCTTTTGAGACAGGGTCTTGTTAGATTGCTGAAAGTCTCACTAAGTTGCCAAGGCTGTTCCCAAACCTGCGATCCTCCTGTTTCGGCCTCCCAAGTACTGGGATTACAGGCATGCACACCCCCATGCCTGACTTGACCTGTGTCTTTATAAAAAGGGGAAGTTTGGAGACAGACACCCACAGAGAGAATACCATGTAAAGAGACACAGGAGGAAGATGACCTTCTACAGACAAAGAAGAACACATCCTTCCCTCCCAGCCCTCAGAAGGAACCAACTTTAGCCAGGTGCCGTGGCACACACCTATAATCCCAGTACTGGGGAGGCTGAGACAGAAGGATGGCAGCAACTTAGCAAGACCCTCAGCAACTTAGTGAGACCCTGTTTCAGAATAAAAAATAAGCCAGGCATGGTGGCGCATGCTTGTAATACCAATAATTGGGATGCTGAGACAGGAGGACCACAGCTAACTTAGTGAGGCCCTCTGCAACTTAGTGAGACCCTGTTTCCAAATAAAGAATGAAAAATAGGGCCGGGGGTGTAGCTCAGAGGTAGAATGCCCCTGGGTTCAATCCCAAGTACTGAAAAAAAAAACTAAACTAGAATAAAAAATAAAAAGTGATAAGGGTGTAGTTTGGAGGTAGAATGCCCCTTGGGTTCATTCCCCAGTACCAAAAAAATTAAAAAAAAAAAGGACCAGGAGGAAGAAGAAGTAGAAGATGAAGGTGGAGGAGGAGGAGGAGAAGGAGAAGAAGAAAGAACAACTAACCTGCTGGCACCTTGAATTCGGACTTGCAGCCCCAGAGCAGTGAGCAGTAAGTCTGTGTTGTTTAAGCCGCTCAGTCTGTGCTCTTTGTTGCAGCAGTACTAGCCAACGAATACGCCATCTTTCTAAAGAAGCAAAGTGGGTGGGGAGAAATCCAAAAGACTGAATCTTTATTCGAGAGGGGCTGGGATAGCTGCATCAGAAGAGACTGTTCTGAAAGGAGAGAAAATGGGTTCTCCTGACTTACCTTTTGTAGACAAGCGGAGTCCTCCGCCTCACCAGGGGCAACAGAAGTCTCAGAGGAAGATAAGTGTCTGAGTCCATTTTCTGTTGCTATAACAGAATACCACAGACTGGATGATTTATAAAGAAAAGAAGTTTATTTGGCTCACAATTCTATAGGCTGAGAAGTGCAAGCACATGGAGCCAGCATCCACTCAGCTTCTGGTGGGGGCCTTCTTGCTGCTTCATTTTTATTTATTTATTTATTATTTTTTTTTTTTGCAGTACCAGGGATTGAACCCAGGGGCATTCTACCTCCGAGCTACACCCCCAGCCCTATTTTTTATTCTTTATTTTGAAACAGGGTCTCACGAAGTTGCGGAGGGCCTCACTAAGTAGCTGAGGCGGGCCACGAACCCTATCCTCCCGCCTCCGCCTCCCAGGTACTGGGATTAAAAGCGTGCGCCACCACGCCCGGCTTGCTGCTTCATAACAAGGCAAGAGAAGGCTGAGGAAAACAAACTCGCTTTTATAACAGCCCCCTCCTGAGGGAGTGAACCTGCTCGTGAGAACTCCTGCGAGCAAGGCATGGATCCCCCTGATGACAGAGCCTCACCACCTCCACGCCTCCCATTAGTCCAACCTCCAGCGCCACCACATGGCAGCCCAAGCTCCCAACACAAACATCTGGGGACATATCCAAGCCACAGCATTGAGATAGTCACAGACAAAGCAGCCCACCCTCTCGCTCATATCTGAGTATTCTGAATAGAATGTCAGCCCTGAAATACTTAAATCTTTCAAGACACGGGCCTACCCTGGCCTGCTCACTACATGGGACCAGAGCCCACACTCCTGGACTCTTAAGGCTTCCAGGCCGGTCCCTGGCTTACAGTAGAGAGTGGCTTTATCACTCCTTGCCTGAGTTCTAGTAGCTGATTGCTAAGTTATACTTAGAGGACTGGCATGCTGAAGTCTGTTAGTATCAGCTCACAAGAGCTGGCTGATAAACTTTCAGGAACTTTGTGAGCCAGTTGTTAAACACAACCATTATTAAAAATTAAATTATGCCAGGCGTGGTGGCGCACGCTTATAATCCCAGTACTTGGCAGGCTGAGCCAGGAGGATCGCAGGTTTATGGTCAGCCTCAGCAACTAAGTGAGGCCCTCCACAACTTAGTGAGACCCTGTTTCAAAAATAAAGAATAAAATAGGGCTGAGGGTATAGCTTAGAGGTAGAATGCCCCTAGGTTCAATCCCCAGTAAAACACACACACACACACACACACACACACACACACACACACACATTAAATTACTAGCTAGGCGTGGTGGTACACACTTGTAAACCCAGTACTTGGGAGACTGAGACAGGAGGATTGCAGATTCAAGACCAGCCTCAGCAATTTAGCAAGACCCTGTTTCAAAATAAAAAATGAAATAGGAAACCGGGCGTGGTGGTGCATGCTTGTAATCCCAGTACTTTGGGAGGCGGAGACCGGAGGATCCGGGTTCGCGGCCAGCCTCAGCTCTCTCTCTCTCTCTCTCTCTCTCTCTCTCTGTCTTTCTTTCTCTCTCTCTCTCTCTACTTAGTGAGGCCCTCCGCAACCTCGTGAGACCCGGTTTCAAAATAAAGTATAAAAAATAGGG
>PVJS01056744.1:0-12253 GCA_004027185.1 Glis glis | reverse complement strand
AGAGAGAGAGGGACAGGGAGAGAGAGAGAGAGACAGGGAGAGAGAGAGAGAGAGAGAGACAGAGAGATGAGAGAGGAGAGATAAATCACGCGCGCCCACGCATGCGCGATGAGGTTGGCCGCGAACTCGGATCCTCCGATCTCCGCCTCCCAAAGTACTGGGATTACAAGCGTGCGCCACCACGCCCGGCTAAAAGTAATTTTAAAAACAAGTGCTTATAATTTTTTAGGAACACACACAAGTACAATAAATGTATATGAGCAGGAAAGCAAGGGCACATTGAGCTGGGGTTGTGGTTACTCCAGGTGAAGGTGGGTTTGGAATGGAAGTGGCACAGCTGCCTCTTACTCTCAACGTCTTAATCTTTCTACTTGGTGGATACATCAGTGCTTAATGCATAATTAAAATACTAATTAAATAAGACTGATGGAGAAACATATGTGGATTGGCTAGAAATAATACGCAGCCAATTCTGCCTGTGTGTGAACAAGGATATAACAGTTCAGTGAACTGAACTGCCATCTTTTGAATACACTCCTGGGCTTGGGGTTCTGAGCCTGACTCTGTTTAGCTGATTCTGGAAGGGATTTTGTCACCTGACATGAACAAGAGGGTCAGCTGAATGGTGCTGCTGGAATATTGTCCCAGCAGCATCAAGTGACAAACAAAAATCAGAGTACTGGAAAGAGAGACAGGTGGACTTCATGGATCCAACACAGCAGCTTGTCGGATGCTATTCGTGCCCACTTAATATGGAACTATGTGTCAGAATGCAGTCTGAGATTTATCTTTATTATGACATAGAATCCGAGGTAGTGAGGGAAAAGGTTCAGAGCCTACTAACTCCAACTATCAGAGGCCTCACATGTCTATCAGCAAGTCTCTCTTAACTGTGAAAGTGATGAACTCGTCTTTGGGTACTTTGCAACCATGGGCTTATTATGAGAATTAACGTGTGTGACTGCATGATGGATTGAGTGGGGAAAGCGAGCATGAGGAAGGTTTCAGAAACCACACTATCACAGAGGTTTCACCTGGGAGGACGCTTTCATTGGCCAAAGGAAGAAGTCTGTAGACAGGACTGGTTTCAGGAGGGGGATGGCTAGGGTTATACAAGTGTGACGCTTTCATTGACCAAACGAAGAAGTTCGTAGACAGGACCAGTTTCAGGAAGGGGGATGGGTAGGGTTATACAAGTGTGAGTTGGAGTTTCTAGAAGGAGTTAAGAATAAAGCAAATTAGTGCCTGGAGCTTCAGGGTTTAAGTGGTGACCGGAAGGTCATGGAAAACACAACAATTTTTTAAGTTTGGTCACCTAGAGATGATAGAGGAAGTGTTATAAGTCGTGCAAATGCCAACAGAGATCAAGGGCACTGTAGAAACACAAGGGTTCTGTCTTACTGGGATGCTAGAGAAAGCAAAGGGATAGGAATCAATATCCATGATAAAATATAACCTTCCTCAATTATCCACCATCTTATAGGTCTAGACCTACTGAGTGAATTTTGGCACACGTACTCTCTCAAATGCCCGAACCTTCACAGTTGTCAATATTTGGGTGGTAGCACTCCAGAGTGACCTGTTAGACAGCTGCAAGTGTCCCCTAGAGAACAGGTGGCCCTCGGCAGAAAGCAAAGGGAAAGGAAATGGAGCAGCAGTGGTCTGGGGTTGAGAGGAGATGGGTGATGTTGACCTGTTCCAGAAGAAGAACAGATGGATGGCAGGATGGACGCAGCAGCAGGAGAGCTGCAGGGGAATGTTCCAGAGACCCAAGAGTCCCAGTCCAAGATGTGAAGATCAGGAAGCTCTTGGGAGAAACGATGGTGAAGTTTCAGTTCGAAGGGCTGGAGGCCTACGATCTCAGACGAGAGCAGAAGATCAAGAAGCTCTTCAGAGAAATGGCGAAGTTGGAGGCTGACGATCTCAGACGAGAGCAGATGCGTTTTCTTTGAAAAGAGTCATGAATCCCTCTACATGGCTTTCTCCTTTTATCTAAGTCCTGCACCTATCAGAACCCTGCTGCCTACATTTAGGGCAGGACTTCCTGTTTAATCTGCTGTTACATAAACCAATTGTCTTATTGACACACCCAAAGTCATATGATCTTGGGTGTGTCATGATCCGGTCAAGTTGACAAATAGATTAACTATCACACCAAGAAAGGGGTGGTCGGTGGGAAATCAGGACCAGCCATGAAGTGGACTTATCACTAGACTAATAGACAAATCTGGCTACACAACTTTCAGAGTCCAGTGCAAAACAAAAAGGTAGCGTCTCCTACTTTAAAATCAGTGAGAAATAGCCAGGCGTGGTGGCTCACGCTTGTAATCCCAGTACCTGGGAGGCTGAGACCGGAGGATCCGAGTTCGCGGCCAGCCTCAGCTACTTAGTGAAGCCCTCTGCAACTTAGTGAGACCCTGTTTCAAAATAAAGAATAAAAAATAGGGCTGATAGGGCTGGGGGTGTAGTTCAGAGGTAGAATGCCCCTCGGTTCAATCCCTGGTACCGCAAAAAAAAAAAAAAATCAGTGAGAATTTTAAGCGAGCCAAGTATGAAACCAAGGGCCCTTCCCGGCACAGGGCCTCCTGGGTTTGCATATGTCTTCTGCCACCAGGCCTGGGAGGTTGAGGGAATGAGCTCCAAGCTCACACTACATAAAATAGTGAACCTGAACTCCAAGAAGCTTCTCAAATCCTGGACAGCAACAAGCAGAACACATTCGATCAAATGGAAAGTCAGCAAATTTAATAAACGCAAAGGAAATAATTCTTTACACACACTAAAAGGAAGTAGCCCTTTCTAGCTCTTTCTTAAGCAAGAAAGCTTAAGAAAACCCAGCCCAATAGCTGGGCAGTCAGATGTGAAGTAAAATTAATTAATGTGTGGTTTTAAACTGCTTTGGTATCATTTTAATTTTCTGACAATATTCTTAAGTTATCAAAACTGCTTGTGGAAGTTGGCAAAGTGGATTGGGTAAATTATTGGGTTACATGGGTCTTGGGCAGCACACTCTAAGTTTTGAAGTTCACAGTGGGTCTTTGGACTCCAACATCAGAACAAGAACAAAAAAACATGAAGAACTGATTCCAATTTCAGACAGACCAGTCTTTGAATGTCCACTTTCGCCCAGTAGCAGGGTCATTGGAGTAAAGTCTTTGGCTTTGTTTGCTCACCTTTAAAGTAGGATTATCCCAACCACTTCTCATGGATGGGGTAAGAAAGGAAAAGACTTCACAAACTTGAAAATTACCTGGCATGCTGCACATGCTAAACAGGCATCAGTTCTTCTTCCTTTATTGCAACTTATGGAGAGGGAAAAGCTTAGGAAGTATATGTAGAGCGAGGAAGGATATGTAGAGGCTTGGAAAAAATAAGGGAAAGTAAGAAACTCACACGGACATTGACAGGAGAGAAACTCAAGTAAATGAGCCGATCGAATAGATCAACATGACACCACGTGTACACCAGAGCCATGACCTTGTCTAGAAGTGGTTTCATGTTTTCTTTACTTTTTCTTTCTCTATTTCCTGTGGTAGTGGGGATTGAACCCAGGGATATTCTACCTCAAAGTTACACCCCCAGCCCTATTTTATTTTTTAGTTTTGAAACAGGGTCTAAGTTTCTAAGGGTGGCCTTCAACTTGTTATCTTCCTGTCTCAGCCTCCCAAGTACTGGGATTACAGGCATGCACCACAATGCCTGGCTCTTATTTTTCTTTTTCTTTTTTTTTTTTTTGCAGTACCAGGGATGGACCCCAGAGGCATTCTACCTCTGAGCTACTCCCCTGGCCCTATTTTTTATACTTTTTTATTTTGAAACCGGGTCTTGCGAAGTTGCGGAGGGCCTCACTAAGTAGCTGAGGCTGGCCGCAAACCAGATCCTCCGGTCTCCGCCTCCCAAGTACTGGGATTACAAGCATGCGCCACCATACCCGGCTTATTTTTCTTAAAAAAAAAAAAAACAAACATCACTATGTTTGGGACACATCCTCTAAAACCTTGGAGTCATTTTTCATGACATTTTTGGCAGACTGGACTTAAACTGGACCTGAGACACTGCTACTCATAATTAACAGAAAGTGTCTGCTACTCCAGTCAGTAACCAAAAAATATGATGTGAGTCTTCCAAAACATAGCTAAACAACTTTCAATTTTATTGTTATTTTGGATATTGAGGTTGGTAATAGTTTTAAAGATAGTCTTTAATTGAACCTGAAATTAGTAGATACCTATTATAGAAAATTTGGAAAATACACTTAACTAAAAAGAATGAAATACAATTCATCTATACCAATCTAATTTGATCACTGTTAACATACTCATATATTTACTCTTGTAATTTCTTTTGTACATAGTTGAGATTATATTGTCCAATGCACACTATTTGGTCCTTTAACATTATATAGTAAACATTCCTCTAAATGATTATTAATTTTTAGATAAATTGTTTATTATGGTTGTGGATATTTCATTGAATGTATGTACCATAAATTATTTCACTATTCCCTGGTAGTTGGACACCTGATGGCATTCCATTTTTATTTTGTGACAAGAATAAATAATATGATATATATTTTCTGGATAAAAGCTGTCTTTTTAATACTTTGGGGATTTCTTTGTGTCTCTATATATTCATACAATTGGAGGTCAAAGGGCATTAGTATTTTAAGACTTGCACATTCTTTCTCCCCTTTCCTCTCTCTCTCCCCCTCTCCTCTCTTCCCTCTCCCTTTCTCTCTCTCCCCCTCTCCTCTCTTCCCTCTCCCTTTCTCTCTCTCTCTCTCTCTCTCTCTCTCTCTTTCTGTCTTTCTCTCTCTCTTTCTCTCTGTCTTTCTCTCTTTCTCTCTCTCTCTCTCTATGTCTCTCTCTCTTTCTCTCTGTCTCTCTCTCTCTCTGTCTTTCTCTCTCTCTCTTTCTCTCTGTCTTTCTGTCTCTCTCTCTCTATGTCTCTCTCTCTCCCTCTCTCTCTCTCTCTCTCTCTCTCTCTCTGTCTTTCTCTCTCTCTCTCGCTGTGTTTATCAAATCATTTTCTAAAGCACTCTACCACTGTATGTTCTCGGGAGCCGTCTGTGAGCTGGGCATACATCTTTCAGAACAAAGTGTTGTTTGATGTATGTGAACCTTTCTATGCCAAGGCTGAATCTTAGCAGATGGGGGCTGTTTTCTATCTGAAGTCTCTGGGATTGCATAATTTCTGGATGGTCACAAAGGTTTCCAAAATGATAAAGCCAATGTTTTGATCAAATAACAACTTCAAAGCCCTGTATGTGTGTGTGGGTGGTGGTGGTAAGGGTTATTGAAATGTATGTGGACAAAAATCAGCCTTCCTTGGAAAAGGCCCAAGTGCATAGGTAGATTTTAAGTGGAACATGAGAAAATTCTTTTTGTGCGGCGATCAGTATCTTATGTTCCCTTTTCCCTGGCAGCTACTTCCATAGGACCATCAGATAATCCCTACTATCTACTAATTTAATCTGTCACATTCTCTGCTTCCATACATTGTTGCTTATATTTAGAAGAACAGGCAGATTTCAAACCCGACTAAGCCAGAGAATGTGTGTTATAACCCTGTTGTTATATAAAACGCACACACACACACACACACACACACGCACACATTTTAAGAACCCACCCTGAAAAACATGGCCTTTCCTAAAAGGAAAAAAAATAGGAGAAGAAGACAGTTTACATTGCTGTGTAGCAAAGACCATATTTTCTCGTATTTAGGAACAAAGACATGTCAGGCTTTATTGAGCACATCACTAACTATATAACTAGCGTTAAACACTCTATTTGCAACTGTTGCTGTGTATTTTGTGTGTGATTATCACCCCTAGATCTGCATCCTATAAAAAGATATTTCTGTTTGCTTAATTATAAAGCTCTTTATGAACAGGCTCCTCTGTAAATAGCTTGGTGCAGCTGAAATAGAAATATAATTATAATGAAGGCAGATGTTGGTGAGATACTGGCTCATGAAACTTGTTCAGAATCTACAAAGGAGAAGCATCGTGAGCGTGTGTGTGTTTACTGGTGGGCCAAGCTGGGAGCAAGGAGTGTTTGCCTCTGTACTTATTTTAGAGTCCTCTTGCTTCCTCTCAACCTTTCCCTCCTCCATCTCTGTAATTGGGAAGAGGGGCGGCTTACTTCTTCTCCTAACCAAGCCATAGGGGAAAATTGTTTGGAGCAGAGACTGAGACAAAGCCGAGAAGAATAAGATCACTGAGCTGGGGTTAGGGGGAAGAAGCCGAGCTACATCCTTTGCACAACTTTTGTTGAGTTTCAGTGGGATTTGGGGTGAAATATTTTAGAGTAGTTAAGTTGACATTTCTTGGGAGATTAACATTTCCTTTCTCCTCATGCAAATGTTCTAGAAGTTACTCACACTAAAAAGGCCCATTGTATGGTGAGAAGGTTAAAAAAAAATGCTGATGTGACAAGCCTTTATCCATTCTGGAACGTTGATACCGGAAAATGATTCTGGCGGATTTGGGAGAACACAGAAGTTCATATGAGGTTTTGAAATTAAAAAGCAAAAAAAAAAAAAAAAAACATCTGAGCAAAGCATTATTTCTGGGCTGATAATCAGTTGTTTTATTGAAATGTCTTTGAGTCAAACTAAATTCTTTCTGAATGCTTTTGTAAGTAGATATGGTCTTAAAGTCACTGTATTTCTTCAACCAGTTTTCTGAATCATTATTGTGCTGGAGTTTTTAATGTTCTTTGAAAACGTTCGTGCTTAATTTTTAAGATTCTAATAATTGAATGAATTAAAAAAAGGTTAATCCCCTAAGGTAATCTGCCTACGGGCACATTCTTTATGGTCATACTTTCTAGTCATTTGCAGTTATGTGCTGACATTTCAGAATTTATGTAGGAAGATTAGTAGGCATTAATAACTTTGATTTTCAATGTAAATAAACATAGAATATTTTACCTGTGTGTCTCGTGTAATGAAATATATGTGCCCCTGAGATACTGAATACAAATTTACTTCAAAATATCTATTTAATTACGTTCTAACTACTAAAGTGGAGTCTTATGACACATCATGAATTCTTTCACAAAGTGACCAATTTCCCTCAGATCTATCTTTTTATATATAATCTATTATATATAGATAATATATAATAGGCATTATATATAGGTAATATGCAATAGGTATTATATATAGGTAATATATAATAGGAATTATAGATATATCTATATCTTTAAATATATATTCTATATAAGTACATAAAATGTTGTGAATATGTATATTATACTTATATATCATATACAAACATATATAATATATCCTGTATATTTCTCACCCTTGAGCACACATCACCCACCAACACTATTTTACACATGTACTGGGAACTGGAAATCCACAATTACTACCATCAATATCCATGATAAAATATAACCTTCCTGAATTATCCACCATCTTAAAGGTCTAGACCTACTGAGTGAATTTTTGCACACGTACTCTTTCAAATGCCTGAACTTTCAGAGTTGTCAATATTTGGGTGGTAGCGCTCTAGAGTGACCTGCCTGGCAGGTGCAGGTGTCCCCTAGAGAACAGGTGGCCCTTGGCAGAAAGCTCAACAAGAATCAGCTGTGAGAAGTTGCTGTCAGGATCTTCCAGGAACAAGGATGGGAAACATGCGTGTGTTTTAAGAGCCCACCATATGCCAAGCTTTATTGAAAGTGCTTTGAAGCCGGGCGTGGTGGCGCACGCTTGTAATCCCAGTACTTGGGAGGCTGAGACCGGAGGATCCGGGTTCTCAGCCAGCCTCAGCTACTTAGTGAGGTCCTCCGCAACTTAGTGAGACCCTGTTTCGAAATAAAGAATAAAGATAGGGCTGGGGGTGTAGCCTGGAGGTAGAATGCCCCTGGGTTCAATCCGCAGTACCACAAAAAATAATAAATAAATAAAGTGCTTTGCACACTTAACTCATATACCAAGTAGGTTGTTATTTTGGGTTTTCAGTTGCAGAATTGAGGCTCAGAGATATTCAGCACTGTCTAGGTTTGCAATGATAAATAATGTCAAAGGGAGCACTCCTAGACATAATAAACCTGGAATCTCTATTTGATTTGGATTATTTCCTTGAATTTGGGGTCTTTTTGAAGATTCTTAATATATATTCTCAAATTTTTCTCCTGAAAGAAAAAAAAAGTGTGCCCTTTCTACCATATTTTTGTCAGATTAAAAAGTGATAACTAAAATCCTTAGTATGATGACCAGTAAAACGCGGCCTCTCATTTTGCTGATCTTTTCAAATGTATTATCCATTTGTGTTAATCTTGTGAATTTTCAGTTTAGTCATTTTCATATTAAAGAGTGTATGTTTTGTGTTTTTATTCTTGATGACTAAATGTTCTTTATATATTAAGAACATTAATTTTGCAACATGCTTGCTGTGAATGTGTCCACTTTTTGCTTTTATACTTGCCTTATAATGTGGCTATTCTATTATTCATTGCCTTATTCACACTCATCAATCATTTTCACTTTGCTTTTCATTGTTCAAATGCTTAGGAACTCATTTTCTGTAAAGATGAATGAAAGATTCACTCATTTTCCTTTCCTTTCTATGTCTTCTTTTAAAAATATTTAGTTCTCTGCCAGGTGTGGTGGCACACACCAGTGATCCCAGTACTTGGAAGCCTGAAACAGGAAGATCACAAGTTTGAGGCCAGTCTGAGAAATTTAGGGACACCCTGCTTCAAAATAAAAAATAAAAAGAGCTGGAGAGCCAGGCATGGTGGCGCACGCTTGTAATCCCAGTACTTGGGAGTTTGAGACCGGAGGATCCGGGTTCACGGCCAGCCTCAGCTACTTAGTGAGGCCCTCTGCAACTTAGTGAGACCCTGTTTCAAAATAAAGAATAAAAAATAGGGCTGGGGGTGTAGTGCGGAGGTAGAATGCCCCTGGGTTCAATCCCTGGTACCGCAAAAAAAAAAAAAAAAAAAAAGCTGGAGGTGTAGCTTAGAGGTAGAATGCCATGGGTCAATCCCCACTACCTAAATAAATAAGTAAGTAAGTAAGTCAGGGCCGGGCGTGCTGGCGCACGCTTGTAATCCCAGTACTTTGGGAGACAAAGACTGGAAGATCCGGGTTCGTGGCCAGCCTCAGCTCTCTGTCTCTCTCTCTCTCTCTCTCTCTCTCTCTCTCTCTCTACTTAGTGAGGCCCTCTGCAACTTCATGAGACCCAGTTTCAAAATAAAGTATAAAAATAGGGCTGGGGGTATAGTGCGGAGGTAGAACGCCCCTGGGTTCAATCCCCAGTACCGCAAAAAAAGAAAATAAATAAAATAAAAAAGTAAGTCAGTAAGTAAATTAAGTAAGTAAGTAAATAAATAAATAAATAAATAAATAAAATTAGTTCTCTAATGCATAAAGAACTTATCTTTAGCATTAGGTATAAAGTCCTAATTTTCCCCTCTGGTGTGTGATGTTTTCTGTACTGAAGAGATCATGTATGTATCTGTGTGTGTGGGGAGAGAGGTTTTGTAACTATCTTTTCTTACACAACTTCTCCCAGATGTGCCCAGAGAAGGCATCCTCCAACTTTCTGCTCCCAAGACCCTTGCACACTCTTCAAGGTTACTGAGGGCCCCAGAGAACATGTGTCTACTTGGGTCCTATCACCCAACATTTACTGTGTTCAAAATGAAAGCAGAGACTTTTCCAGAGCAGAACACGCGCCTTCCCCACACTGTCAGAACAGTGTGCGCGGCCTGCCCGTAGCCCCTGGAAAATGAGAGTGGGGGTGGGAAAAGGATAAAAAATTTTTTTCCAAGCTCTTTGGCCCCTGGAAAGGGTTTCAGGGGCTCGGGGGCCTCGGCCACCACTTTGGTAACTGCTGCCAGGGAGGGGAGCCGTCAGCATTTGCCCCAGCCTCTCTCCATGAACATACGCCATCCAAGGAATGGCTGGTGGGAGGGTGTTTTTCTAGCCTTTTTAGTTTCTCATTTATTTTCTCCCAATTTTAAAAGCTCTTGCATGCATCAGAGGACACGGGGATGTTTGCTGCATCTGTTGGAAGATGGGATGGAGCGACAGTGAGGGCGATGGCAGCAGGCCTGCGTTAGTGCTGTTCATGACGATGCAGGGCTGCCCTCACCTGGGGACAGATTACAACCTGGTGGGGAGGCAGGAATAAGTGCCCACAAATCAACCAGGTGCCCATCAGGAGGTGGGCCCAGAGTGAGGTGGCAACAAAGGGAAAAAGCCTCTGAGCTGGTCTTCGAGAGTGGTCAGGGAGAGTCTCCTAGAGGCACCTCCTCTGGGGCTGAATTTTGGAGATGCCCTGGGAGATTTCCAGGGCAAGCATGCATTTGTGCAAAGATGGGAGGGTTATCAGTAGCACTAGGACCTACAAGTGATAGGGACCCTGTGGCCAGAGCCCCGAATGCAGGCAGGCTGTGGACCAGCACAGTGGGAGCCAGAGGGGCAAGACTTGGAAAGGCACCCCACGTCATGGTGGGAAGCTGGTACCTCATCCTGCAGTGAGCAGCCGGGACAGGCCAGCGCTGCACTGTCCTCATAGATTTTATTATTTAGATTTGCCCCTCCCCCCCTCCTGAGATTGACTGTAAGCTTTCTGGGAAAATGCTGGATCTTGGAGCCTCCGCCAATGCCTGGGAACAGGTATGAGCACGGAACTGGTAAGATGCTTCTGGCTTGACTGCTAGGCTCCTTCAGCTTCAGCGTATGCTGGGAACTTGTGTACTTCTGCTAGTGATGTTGTCACAAAGTACCAAGATGGGGGACTTAGCAGGAATTTGTTTTCCCAGAGTTCTGGAGGTTAAGGTCTGGGATCAAGGGGTCAGCAGGGTTGGTTCCTTCTGAGGGCTATGGGGAGCAAGAGCGCTTTAAATTCCATAGCAAGAGCTTTGGAAACCAGAAACAGAAACAAACAAACAAGGAATCACTAACTTAGAAGATCAAAGAAAAGTGGATTTTAAATCATCAGTGAAAACAGATGAGAAATAACCTGATTTTGCCCAAAGCTCAGGAATTGGTGCATCCAGAAGCTGGGGTGCAGCTAATGCCAAGGAGGTTCTTCAAATGCTTTTTTTATGAAATAGTTAAGGCCTCCAACTGTCTACATTCCCCACAGGGCAGGGAAGTACCCTCTGTCCAGACCCAACAAAAGATTGGAGTTTTATTTTCGGGAGAGATAAAAGAGATAGTCTCTGAACTGGAAGACATGGGTCAAAATAGATTGTAATGACCACCCTGGAGAAATTGGGGCTTTGATGCAATGTGACATCGTGGACAATGAGACCCCCAGCCTGTCTTACCTCCCTGGCTCCCTACACCTGTGTAGGCAGGCAGATAGAACTGTACCTGTCAGGTAGAGTTCAAAGATTCTTCCACAGGAAATCCAACCAGACCAAGAGAAGAGAATTAAAGACACTGATATAAGACTATGTCCTCAAGAATGGTCAAGTCACTTACCCACCCTACATGGTTGACCAGTTCCATGTGGAATAGAAACCCCCCAAATATCTTCATGCCCCACCCTTAAGTATGTATAGCTAAACACCACCAGTTAGTTTAGAAAGACTATCATAAAGCAAAAACAAAAACAAAACACTAAATAAAACAAAAAGAAAAATGAACCCAGAGAACACAGAGTTTATGCAGGAAGATAATTTTAAAAGTATATCATTAGACCCAGGTGCAGTGGCGCACACCTGTATCCTAATACTTGGGAGGCTAAAATAGGAGGATCGCAGGTTTAAGAGCTAGCCTCAGCAACTTAGCAAGACCATCAGCAACTTAGCAAGCTCTGTTTCAAAATAAAACAATTGAAAGGGCTGGGGGGTGTACCTTTATGATTTTAGAACTTAGAATTATATACCTAGCTCAACTATATCATATTTTATGGATGAAATATGAAGGTAGTGTGATAGTTGGTCTGGTTTGTCAACTTGACCCTCTTAAGATCATGTGACTTTGGTTGTCTAACAGCAGATTGAACCGGAAGTCCTGCCCGAAATGTGGGTAGCAGGGTTCTGATAGGTGCAGGACTTAGATAAAAAGAAGGAGAAAGCCGCGTAGAGCTGAGCTGCGACTCTTCCTGAGGAAAACGCATCTGCTTTCGTTTGAGATCGTCAGTCTCCAATTTCGCCGTTTCCTTGAAGAACTTCTTGATCTTCTGCTCTCGTCTGAGATCGTCGGCCTCTAGCTCTTCAAACTGAAACTTCACCATTGTTTCTCTGAAGAGCTTCCTGATCTTCACATCTTGGACTGG
>PVJS01056743.1:0-12253 GCA_004027185.1 Glis glis | reverse complement strand
TTTTTTTTTTTTTTTGGCGGTACCAGGGATTAAAGCCAGGGGCATTCTACCTCCGCGCTACACCCCCAGCCCTATTTTTTATATTTTATTTTGAAACCGGGTCTCACGAAGTTCTGGAGGGCCTCACTAGGTAGAGAGAGAGAGATAGGGAGGGAAAGAGAGAGAGAGAGAGAGAGAGCTGAGGCTGGCAGCGAACCCTGATCTTCCAGTCTCCGCCTCCCAAAGTACTGGGATTACAAGCGTGAGCCACCACGCCCGGCTGAGACCCTATTTCAAAATAAAGGGGAAAAAATTGGGCTGGGGGTGTAGCTCAGAGGTAGAATGCCCCTGGGTTCAATCTCCAGTACCACAAAAAATAAAATAAAATAAAATAAAATAAAATAAAATAAAATAAAATAAAAACCAAAAAGGGCTGGGGGTGTAGTGCAGTTATAGAACACCCCTGAGTTCAATCCCCAGTAGAGAGAGAGAGAAAGAAAGAGAGAGGGGGAGGAAGAGAAAGGAAAGGAAAAGAAAGTACACAGTCAGGGCCAAAGATTCAAGACAATCCATTCGGGCTGAGCCAGGCCCACCCATAGAATACTCCAGACAGTTCTCCAAGAATCTATCCAACCCTCAGGGTCCCTAAAACACTGGGTGGAGCAAAGAAAGTGAACCCACTTGCTTCCCTCTAGTACGAAAGTCCTTGAGGTAGAGACGAGCCCACTGACCCAGGCTGCTGCTTCACACTGTCAGCAGACCAGGCACCAGGCAGTACCCTGTCTCACTCAAGGGTGTGAGCCCTGACTCCCAGCCCAGTGCTCCTCTATTAACCACTCTTTGTTAATTCTCCCTAATAGGTGTTCCTGGCAAGTCACTTACCCCAGGTCACCTGCAAGATGAGAGGTCTGGACAGGTAAAGACCCAGATCTTCCGCAGTCTTAGCAACCCACGACTTTCTTAAACCCAAAGCCAGGCACCCCAAATAGCTCTCCGATCAATATTTGTAGCTGATAAAAACCAAGACTACAGTTAGGTAAAGTGCCTTTCATGAGCCTCAAGTGATCAAGACGTCACTAGGTGGCTGCGCGTTGCCTAAAGGTGACCAGTCCCTGCACACAGAGTGACCTCAAATCCAGCCCTCCCTCTGCTGTCTGCCAGCCAGGAAAGGTCTCTCTTCTTGGTCAGCCCAAGGGGACTTCCCTTCGCTGCAAGCGGCCACAAAAACTAGAATCCACAATCCATGCACATGACCCAGAACTTCAGACACAAGCAACCGCACAACTAGAACCCATAATTCCCATAATATCCCAGAACCTCAGCCATGATGTCATGTCCCAGCCTTTGTTTAAAGCCCTGGGCTTCAACATGGTTACCGATGCCGTAGCAAAGGGATACAGGGACGGAGAGGCTGCTGTTTCATACATCCTAGCATTCCCACTAGAAAGGAGATAAGTATGCCCCAAAGTGTTCAAATGGGCAGATATTAAATATGTTCATACATTGTGATCTAGAAAATTCCACTTCTAGGAAGACACTCATTGTGGCATGTCTTATTTAAAAAAAAAAAAAACAGCCTTAGCCAGATGTGATGACACATGCCTGTAATCCCAGTACTTGGGAAGCTGAGATAGGAGGATCGTAGGTTCAAGGCCAGCCTCAGCAACTTAGCAAGGCCCTGTTTCAAGATAAAAAAAAAAAAAAAAGCCGGGCGTGGTGGCGCACACTTGTAATCCCAGTACTTTGGGAGGCGGAGAACGGAGGATCCGGGTTCGCGGCCAGCCTCAGCTCTCTCTCTCTCTCTCTCTCTCTGTCTCTCTCTCTCTCTTTTTCTACCTAGTGAGGCCCTCCGCAACTTCGTGAGACCCAGTTTCAAAATAAAGTATAAAAAATAGGGCCGGGGGCATAGTGCAGAGGTAGAACGCCCCTGTGTTCAATCCCCAGTACTCAAAAAAATAAATAAATAAAATAAAATAAAAATAAAAAGGAACAGGGCTAGGGTGTAGCTCGGAGGCAGAATTCCCAGGGTTCAATCCCCAGTACTGGGAAAAAAAAAAACCTGAATAGCTAATGTCTGGCTAGAAGAATTTATGGTATGGCTACACAATGCAGGTGCTAATAGTGCTGCTGCACACAAATATGCGCTGAGATAGAAGACGTGTGTGTGTGTGTGTGTGTGTGTGTGTGTGTGTGGTGTGCTGGGGATTGAACCCAGGTGCATTCTACCTCCAAGCTATACCCCCAGACCTATTTTTATTTTTTATTTGGAAACAGGGTCTCACTAAGTTGCCGAGAGTCTCACTAAGTTGCTGAGGCTGGCTCTGAACCTATGATCCTCCTGTCTCAGCCTCCCAAGTACTGGGATTCCCAGTGTGCACCACCACCCCCAGTAATAGAAGACATAAGGCAATGTACATGGTATGTTCCACAAATACATGCATGAACATCTGTACGGGGATGCAGAGAGTAAAAAGGTCGAAAGAATATTCAGCAACATGTTCACAGGAACCAACTCTAACAAATGGCATTGTCAGCGACTCTTGTTGACTACCTTACATTTTCTTTCTTCGAATGAACACCTATCATTATGTATTTTTAAATATTTCAATTAAAAGTAGAAAGCTAAAGAATATACTGCTTATCAGAAGAAGTGTGTAGAAAGAATAAGGCAGGGAGCCATTAAAAAAATTATGAGTAAGTTGATCTCCAGGCAGCTTCTCATTTCTCAGAATGAGACCAGCCCAGGGCCAGTTGCTTCATAGCTTGCTGACAGAGCCCCGTCTTGGAGGATGTGCTGGGCTGGACATGTGGGCCGCAGCCCTGTACCCCAACTCACAGGCTGCACAGCCCGGAGTGGCCACCAGTTGGCCCAGTGATGTGGAGTTGAGTCACCATATGCCCCTGGGCCTGCACTTTTTGTGTGTGTGTGTGGTACTGGGGATTGAACCCGGGGTGTTCTACCTCTGAGCTACACCCCCAGCCCTATTTTTTGTTCTTTATTTTGAAACAGGGTCGCTAAGTTGCAGAGGGCCTCACTAAGTAGCTGAGGCTGGCCGCGAACCCAGATCCTCTGATCTCAGCCTCCCAAATACTGGGATTACAGGGATGTGGCCCCATGCCCAGCTAAAATGTCCATTCTATTTTATTTTTTGTTTTGTTTTATTTATTTTATTTTATGTGTGTGTATATGTGGTACTGGAGATTGAACCCAAAGGCATTCTACCTCCAAGCTACGCCCCCCAGCTCTATTGTATTTTTTGTTTTGAATCAGGATCTCACTAAGTTGCGCAGGACCTCACTAAATTGCTGAGGCTGGCTTCAAACCTGCAATCCTCCTCTCAGCCCCCAAGTACTGGGTGAGCTGACCACCACACACAGGATGTCCTTTTTAAAAAAGCACAGCTCGGAGACATGGCCACAGGCTCTGCTACCTCTCCACACCGCTGCAGACACTGTCCCCACACGCCAGCACCTCTCCATGGTCCCTCTCCAGACCACAGCCCGTGGGCAGGACCAGAATGCTTTGGGTGTAGAATGGAGCTTTCCCGGAGCTGAAGTCAACCCAGGCCCCTGAGATAAGAGGAAAAACCCTAAAGGTAAGAAGCCACCACCTCCCGACCCAGTCCCCGTCCCCAAACCCCAGCCGCCATGCTGTCCTGGGCTGTAGATGTGATAGGCCTCCCTCTGGCACCCCCAGCCCTCCCAGCTCACAGCCTCTAGAGACAGAAGGTCCCCCCTCCAGGCCACCTCTGAGGAACATTCGGGAAGTAGGTTTGTCCAGGGAAAGAGTTGCCAAGGTGGAGGTGGGCACCAAAAGGGGCAATGCCACAGCAGCCCTTCTGGGGCGAACAGGGTCACTCAAGGAGAGTTGAAACTGATGTAGAGAAAGACCCCAATCCATGACAGTGGCTGCGTCAGGAAAGGAAAAGCAGGTCTCAGTTCTGCCAGGAAGGTGTGACTTGAGTCCTGTGGGAATATTTCCATGGAAGCAGGAGGCTGGACGGGTTCAGGGGGACACCCGGGGAAGGGCCCGTTCCTGAGCGCTCAAGGTGGGGGAGCCGCGCTACTTTAGACAGTACTGTCCGCCTGCCCGGTACCCCCTTCGGAATGAAAGTGCCCCTCCAACCCATAAACCAGGCGAGCATCCCGCCACCTCAGAACCCTTCCAGGGTGGCCATCGGGCAGGAGCTCAGGACAGCAGCAGCAGCAGCAACTGAGGCTCGTCCAGTAAATGCACGACCACCTGGGTCCTGAGGACCTGATCCAAGAACACAGATCTCCACTTCAAGCAGCTCCATGATCCAGATGCTTCTGGGGCACGGGGAGAGCTGACCTCCACACAGCCCGCTGAGTGAGGCTCGGCCTCTCTGACCTCCCAGCACCTCCTAGCTCCAGAGCAACTGCCCAGGGAAGCGGCCAAAGTACAGAGACGTACCCACCACCGCTCCATGTCCCCTCCCCTGGGAACCCTACTCTGGCTCCGGGTCAGCTCGCGTAAGTGCAAGATGGGGAGCCAAGGTGAGGCCAAGCCTGTCCCTGGGAAGGCCTAGAGGGCTGGGAGCAAAGAGCAAGTTACAGTGTACCCCAAAAGTGACTGTCATGAGGTAATCTAACCCTAACCTGCTTTTGCACACTCCCGTCTCCCCAGTGCCCGGCACAGAAGATACCCACAGAAAGTCAAGAGATGAGGTTGCTGGGGGTAGGCCCAGCTGTGAGGCAGGCTAGATGTCCCTCCATGAGCACGGCTGGAGAATGGGAACATCCCCGCTTGCCTGAGTGGCTTTCTAGATCCCCCTAGAAAGGTCTAATGAAGACAAGCACCAGGTACTACCAGAATAAAGTAACCCTAAAACTTCTTTTTTTTTTTTTGGTACTAGAGCTTGAACCCAGAGATGCTCTACCTTTGAACAACCCCACCCCAGCCCTTTTTATTTTTTCTTTTGAAACAGGGTCTCATAAGTTGCTGAGAGTCTCCCCCTAAGTTACCGAGGCTGGCCTTGAACCTGGGATCCTCCTGTCTCAGCCTCCCAAGTACAGGGATGACAGGCATCTGCACCTGCCCAGCTAACCCTACAACTTCCATCTACAGATTCAGACTCTGTTTTCTGGCTGTCTCTCCTTCCCTTTCCATTTAGACAGGAAAAATGTGTGTGAGAGATGAAGGTTGGTGGATCTCCAGGAAATCCTAGGAGATCGAGAAGAGCCAACACACTGCTGGGCAGGTAGGAGGCAAACATTAAACCCTGGCTCCTTCCACCATTTTCAATCCCAGCTGGACAGCTCTACAGAGAAACGCCATCCCAGGGGAAGTGAGGGATGCCAAGGCCTGAGCACCCGTCAACAGCCAGGATCTTGGGCAGCAGCAGTCTGTGCCTGGTCGGGGTCTTCCAGGGACATCTCACATGCTGCTTCTCCCACTAGGTGCTCATTTAACGAGGGCCAGAGTGGGCTGGGGTTCCGAGAGTTGTGCAAGAAGTCTGACATAGCTGGGTGTGGAGGCACATGTCTATAATCCCAGCCACTTGGGAGGCTGAGGCAGGAGGATCGCAAGTTCGAGGCCAGCCTGGGCAACTTAGCCAGGCATGTAGAGATTGAACACATCAGATTCAATCTCCAGTACCAAAAAAAAAAAAAAAGTCTGATATAGTTGCATAAGCCAAGCCCTCTGGCCAGACCCTTCTTCAAAAGCCAGGAATCCAATGTCGCAAGCAGTCTCTGGGGGCCTGCCTGATGTGTAAGAGGAGCCTGCACAACAGGAAAGGAAGCCGAGTGGACACTGCCACTGGCCGGCCTGGCCTCGCCAGTGGCCTGGGGGAGGCCACCCCGCCCAGCTCCAGGATTGCTTCCCAGTCTGTCATCCACCTCTAGGAATTCAAAGCCAGCTGCAGAAATTCCTTCTCCAAAAGGCACCCTTGGGCGTGAATGCCACTAGGCCCTCACTGGGAGAAGCTCAGAGGGTAGAATCCTACTGGTAGCAGCCCACAGACCTGCCTCAATGCTAAGATGCCGCAGGTGTGAGCAGTCTGGTCCCATTTTGCAGACAAGGAAGCTTGAATGTAGAAGTCATGAGACTTGCCCAAGGTCACAGAGACAGAACCAGGACCTATCTCAAAGCTGTGGGCTTTCTGTCCACCCTCCTACTCCTATCGTCATGGAAATTCTGGTAGTAATAAATTTACCTCCTACTTTATTGGTCGGGTAAATCTTGATTTTAGAATTGTTCTAAAATATAGACATGAATAAAACTGATCACAAATGTTTCATTCGACCCAAGTGGGTGTCCTTCACTAAACCACAGAATGCAGAGCTTTGAGGCCTCCGGGACGAAGTAATTCACCCAAATTGGCTGGTGACAGCTCCAGGGAACTAGCCTGGGGGATTTAAATGCCCATCCCAAATGGCAGTCCAGGTCCACTGCCTTCTCAGACAGCAGGGTGACCCCGCATCCATAGCACAGTGGAAAGAACAGGGAGCTAGGCACTAGGCCAGTTCACACGGCAACATCCTTGGGTCTGCGTGGCCTTCCGGCTGCCAGAGGTGACCATTCAAACACACACGGAGCACGGAGGCCGCTGAGTAATCAGCTCAGAGACCCAAACAGTTGGATGCTCAGGGGGGTCAAGATGCCACCCCTTCATCCTAAAGTGCAGCTTTGGAAGTCAGGGTACTTGGAGGACAAAGAGGCATTTGCAGAGAAGGAACAGCAAACCCTTCTATGTTTACCCTGGAAGCCAGGAGCACTTGGGAGCAACATGGAGACCATCTGATAGAAGCCAACACAGAGAACAATCTCCCAGCCCAACAACACAGCAGTCCCAGCAGACACACATGCAGGACAAGGACCCCTCCTCCAGGAACAAAGTCACACAGGCCCCTTATTGTGTCGGCTTAAAAACTGAACTTTGCTGGGCAAACACACTTAGCTGTGTTCCAGAAAGCAGTTTCACTTGGAAACCCGCATACAGAAGGGCCCGTGGGGGCTTTGTTGGTTTGTTTTTTAAGCAATGCCCTGGTCAGCCCTGCCACAGCAACTGTAATAAAATAATAATAATAATAACAACAACAATAATGGCCAACACTGACTGGATTCTTCCAACGTTCCTGGCTTCATAGCTTCTAAGAAAATAAAACTAAAGGAGACTGACCCGGAGCATTTTGGACTAAACAAGGATTCGGGCTTGTGGTGTGCGTGGAGGGAGGATTGTAATAATCACAGCAATGACGGGCTGGCCCTCTGACAGCTGGCAGAGGCAATTAGCAATAACAAGGGGCAGGGGATTGAAGTTCTAATATGACAAAACATCCCCAGACCTACAAACCAGATGTGGCAATGTAAGATAGTGAGAGGCCCTCCTTCAAGGCTATTAACCAGCCCCTGGAATTTCAGAGGCCTCCCAGGCCCTGGACAAAATCAAGTTGGGAATGCACTAGTTTCCCTCTATTGTGTAAGGGTGGGGGGAGGCTCCCCCTTCTGAGAACCCAGCAACCCTTCTAGCTGGTTCTTCCAAATCCTTTTAATACTGCACTTCCCAGCTATAATTTGAGAGAGGAGGGCCTCATCTCTTATTTCTTCTCTACACTCCTGTCTCCACCAGAATCCCTTAAGTAGTGTCATCTTCCCACCAAAGGCCTCTTTCCCGGGCATAATCCTTCCTAAGCCAAACCCCAGTGTTTGGGGGGAGTCAGCGGGTAATTACGTTTTGAGCAATGACCCGCTGTGGCATCACGCAAGGAAAGCACCAAAAGACTGAACGGCAAAAATGCCATTTCAGCAAACACTTTTTTGAAAAGCGGCAGACAAGACCTGGAGGAGAGGAAGGGAAGGGACAGGACCGCGACAGGGGAGGGAGGGGAAGGCAGAGGGCGGCGGGCCCGAGCTCACACTTCAGGGGACCTCCCCCACCACCAGGCCCTCAGCTGCCGGGCTCAAGCATACGGGGAAAGTCCAGCGGGTGACTCAGTGGGACAATGACTTCTGCAGACCCTGGAAATGGGGCGGGGACAGAGAGGAGGTAGCAGGGGGGTGCCAGCGCGCAGCCCACCCCGGACACTGGCTCCAGCCTCCACCCGGATTCCCACTCCGCACCCCTTCCTCCCAATCCTGCCCCAAGGCGAGTGCTGGTCCTGGGTCCCTCGAGCTGCTGCATCCGCGAGGGAAGGCAAGAGAGGAAGCCTCCCAGGGGCAAGCCGGCTGCAGGATGCGCCTGGGGCAGGAGTGAGCTGGGGCCCAGCCCGGGTCCTTACCTCCAGGGTTCGGATCTCCTGCTGGGTGAGGTCGTTGGACACGGCGCACTTGGTGCGCAGCCCGCGCAGGCTGCCGAGGGAGATGTCGATGAGCTTCTGGAGCTGCCCGCACTGCTGCAGCGCCCGGCTGGCCGCGGCCGCGGCGTCCCCGCCGCCGCCCTCCTTCTTCTCTCCCATCGCCGCCGCCGCCGCGCGCAGCGCCGCTCTATCCATGCCTCGGCATCGGGGCCGCGGGGGGCCGAGGCGGCGAGCTCGGCAGGAGAGCCCCGAGCCGGGAGGGCTGCACCAGGCGCGCCCTCGGCGCCGCCCGAGCCCGGGCGCCTGCAGAGCCGGCTGACTCCGCTCCTCGCGCCGCCCAGCCTCGGCGGCAAAGCGAAAGCCGCGGCGACCCGACGGCTGCGACTCCGGAGCCTTTAAGCGGCAGCGGGGGCCGGGTCAGGGGCGCGGGGCATGCTGGGACTTGTAGTCCACGCCGCGCACCTGCCGCCCGCCCGCCCGCCCGCTCGCCCGCGCCCTCGGGGTCCCCGCCCGCGCCTCGCGCCGCGCTCCCGCCTCCCCTCCCCGCGGGCGCGCGCCGCGGAGGCCCAGCCTGGAGTCCCGGGAGCACTGCTCCGCGACGGCTCCTCCCCGAGCACAGAGACTCAGTGCAGCCTCGTCTCCCCGCCCACCCACCCCGCTCGGGATCTACCCGCGACCCCCGGATGGGGTGGGACAGGGGGCCCCCTAGACGGGAGGAAGACATCATCCTGCAGCTGAGCCCTGGAAAGTGGGCACCCTGCAGGTTCCGGAATGTGTTTGTCGGTTTAGGGGCCGCCATCTAGTGGGAAGGGGCTTAAAGGAATTTTCCCGAGCTAAGGATGTGCTCAGTGGTGGTGCACTTGCATAGCATGCACAAGGCCCTGGGTTCCCCGCCAGCACCTGTAAATCCCAGTATTTGAGAGGTTGAGACAAGAGGATTGCAGGTTCGAGGACAGCTTGAGCAATGTAGCGAGATTCTCTTTCAAAATAAAAAATAAAATAAAATAGGGCTGGTGGTGTAACTCAGAGGTAAAATGCACCTGAGTTCAATCCCCAGTACCAAAAAATAAAATAAAATAAAATAAAATAAAATAAAAGGAGAGGGGGTGTCCATATCTGGTTCACACAGCATTTTACTCTGGTTCATCTACACAAAGGGAATGACCAAGCCTGGAGAAAGATGAAAGGACTTTCTGGGCCGTATTTACTCATCAAAATAAGTATGCCACCCTCGGCCGGGACACGGGGCAGCACATACTTGTCAGGCTCTTCTGAGCGCTGTAGAGCAAGACTGCCTGGGTTCAAATTCTGACTCCGCCACTGCCTGGTGTGTGAACTTGGGCAAGTAGCTTTCCTCCAAGCACCTGAGATTCCCCCGCAGTCAAATGGGGTGGTAATGGCATTTATCTTGTAGAGTTTCCATTAAGAATAAGATTATGTTTATACAGCAACTAGAATGATTACCGGTGCATGTAGTCCCTGGATAAATGCTAGTAAGTGTTACCGTCTAATCTCAACCTAAATTAGGCCCTGGCCCCAGGCAGTCAGTGGGCAGGACAGCAGTACTGCCAGGGACTGGTATTGGTGCCTCCTGTCCCAGCGTTCCAGGCTTCCCTCCCAACAGTCCACCTCCTGTGTTCTATTATCTGACAAAACTGAAAAACCAAGTCTCTGATCAAAGGTCTCATACCTCTGTTCTTCCTACATCTGCCTCTAGATGGTAGATGGTCTCTTGTAAACTCCTGGATTGCAGAAGCAACTGGTTAATTTATCTTTGCACCTTCTTTGTGTGTGGGGGGGGGTACTGGGGATTGAACCCAGGGCATTCTACCTCTGAGCTACACCCCCAACCCTTTTTATTTTTTGTTTTGAAACAGGGTCTTGCTAGGTTGGTAAGAGTCTCGCTATGTTGCTGAGGCTAGCCTCGAACCTGCAATCTTCCTGACTCAGCCTCCCAGGTACTGGGATTACAGGCGCATACCATCATGCCTGGCTTGCACCTTCTTCACAGAGCCAAATATAGTATGACACGCGTAATACACAGTAAGGGCTAGAACATTGTGCAGCCTGTCTTGTGAGCTCTTTTAGGCAGGTCCTGTGCGGGGTTTTTCTCATCTTGCAGGCCAGTTGAGGCCTAGGCACTTTGAAGGGGGGTGGCAGTGAATGGATAGACGGTTGTTTTGTTTGAGGCTGAGAAAGGGACCAGAGGTGAGATCCAATCATTATATTCTTTTTTTTTTTTTTTTTTTTGCGGTACCAGGGATTGAACCCAGGGGCGTTCTACCTCCGCACTACACCCCCGGCCCTATTTTTTATACTTTATTTTGAAACCGGGTCTCACGAAGTTGCGGAGGGTCTCACTAAGTAGAGAGAGAGAGAGACAGAGAGAGAGAGACGGAGAGAGAGAGAGAGAGAGAGAGAGAGCTGAGGCTGGCTGCGAGGGATTTAAAAATGCTTGTCTTCTCTACCTCTGAGAGGTGGTTCTGTAAATGTGTGGCTGACAGAACACTCAAATTCCGTCAGGACACTGGAGCCCACCTCAGACGAGCTGGGAGGAGAAGCTGCAGCTACTGAAGGCTTTCACCAAGCAGGAAGGAGATTGTGGCCACAGAAGAGGGGGCAGCAGCCAGGGAGACGGCGTCGCCACCCTCCAGCCCTGATGCCACCACCATGGCGGCGTGGATAGGGGTGGATGCCACAGGCCTTTGGCGGTCTTTCTCAGGATGTGGCTTTCCACGTAAAGTGGCCCTAGAGGCCCCGTGGCGATTACAAGCTGAATAAGTACAGAAGTAGGCATTTATCAGGAAATCTCCTATAAGCTGAGTCAGAGGCAGTCGCTCAAGCCTGAGAGCTCGGGCTGCTGGACAGTGGAGGTTCTGAACAGGACAGGCAGAGCTGCGGTGGTGCTTCAAGAGGCGTCTCTGGTCGGGCGTGCTTGCTCCCAATACTAGGGAGACTGCGGCAGGAGGATTGCAGATTAGAGGCCAGTCTCAGCAACTTAGCGAGACCCTCTACAACTTAGTGAGACATGTTTAAAAAAAAAAACAAACAAAAAGGGCTGGGGGTGTAGCTTCGAGGTAGAATACCCCTGGGTTCAATCCCGGGGGTGGGGGTGGGAGTTCTCTGGCTCATTGGCTTTCCTCTGTCCCTCTGTGCCATGGCTTCTCAAAGTGTGGCCCCTCACTACCACATCAGCATCACCTGAAAACTTGCTAGAAATGCCATTTCTCCAGGAAACTGCAGGGTCAGGGCCCATCATTCTAGGAATTACACGCCCTCCAGGTAATTGAGATACAAGTTCAAGTTTGAGAACCACAAGTTTAGTTTCTCTTTCAGGGTAGTTATTACTCTGCGGCAAGGGGTGGGGTGGGGTTAAGGTAACAATTAGGGTTGGCAGATTCATAAATACAGTCTAGGGGGTCTCGTTGTCAATTGAATGAGGACTGGATCAGTGATTCATTTATTTATATGTTTTGGTACTAGGGATTGAACCCCAGGAGCATTCTACCTCTGAGCTACACCCCCAGCCCTTTTTATTTTTTATTTTGAAACAGGGTTTCACTAAATTGCTGAGGCTGGTCTGAAACCTGCGATCCTCCTGTCTTAGTCTCCCAAGTACTGGGATTACAGGCATGTGCCCCTACGCCTGACACAAAAGTACATCTTAAAGTTATCATGGTTTCGTGTTTTTGATTAGATATTTATTTTGAGATGTAAAATGACATTAAAGGAAGGTGTAATGTAAACTGCCACCCAGTACTGATTGTTTTAGTGTCTCTAGCTCAAACAAGAATATAATGATTGGGCCGGGCGTGGTGGCGCACGCTTGTAATCCCAGTACTTTGGGAGGCGGAGACCGGAGGATCCGGGTTCGCGGCCAGCCTCAGCTCTCTCGCGCTCTCTCTCTCTCTCTCTCTCTCTCTCTACTTAGTGAGGCCCTCTGCAACTTTGTGAGACCCGGTTTCAAAATAAAGTATAAAAAATAGGGCCGGGGGCATAGTGCGGAGGTAGA